>OZ014477.1:28774131-28930236 GCA_963965965.1 Trididemnum nubilum | reverse complement strand
TGAGACTGGCTCGGTTTATGCAGGATGGCGCTAGACCTCACACAGCCCATGCATCATTTAAGCACCTACGGGGTTTTTTCAAGAACCGCCTGATCAGCCTCAACTCAGATCACGAGTGGGCCCCCACAGTCCAGACCTAATTCCACTCGATTTCTAGTTCTGGAGAGCAGCAAAAGGGAAGATTTATGCCAACAGACCTCAAATGCAAGCTGATTTAGCAGAACGTGGCAGATTATGCAGCTGAAGTAACCAACGACACATGGCAAAAAGTGGGCCAAAATTTCTGCATGCGCGTAAAAGCATGTTTCTACAGAAATGGGTGTCATATTGAACATGTAGGCTACAAGAAGTTTCTTTGACTTTTAGAAACAATCCAACCTATTTGACTAAATATATCTCGGGTTTTAAGTTTCTTGTGTAAAAAATGTGCAAATGAAAGCAAATTAAAGTAATTACATTTCTTTGCAGCACCCTGTATATGAACTATATGAACAGCAGCAGACTGAAAACAAATACAATGATTCTGATCCAGTATATTATTATGATTCTATAGGCCAACTAAGAAACAGAACAGTCACAATCTCACCATTAGTCGATCAGTCTTATGATGACTGAGTAGCGCGTTACTGGTTACAAGTTTTGCGCTATTTTACTGTATTGAGTAGCTCTCTTGAAATTTTTTCTGCTATTTCTCAAAATTGTCTATTTTGGCAATCACATCTGACGATACCTTTGCTAAATTGATAGCATTTAGAAATGACACTAACCTAAATAAAATTTACTGGTTTGTCTTAGCATAAGGAACGCGGAACTAGTCGCGTACGTTCCTTTTTAACAAAGTTAACATGTTCTCTGAAACCCTTCCTAAAATGCTTGTAACTGGAACTAGTTCTTTTGCATGAAAAAATTTATCAAACTGCAATTTTTGGTAAAGCAAGAACTTGGTGTGTGTTGTTTTTCCGTATTCTGAACTTCTCAACCCTCAAAAGGGCATTCAGGTCGAAAAAAGTTTTAATCGGTTTTCTCTCAAAAAATTTTGACAAATCTGAAGACTAACTTCACCAAACTTGAGCTTTCTACGACCTTCCGCTCCTAAGATATGACAATTTAGATTTACCCTTTGAAATTTTGCCAGGTTTGCCAGCTACAAACAAAATTTCAAAAAGTTACAGCATGTTTGGAGCTGCTAATTAGAGTTTTGGCTGTATTTTTGTCAAAACAAAGTAATGGGTCAGAATTGCAATTGACAAAATGGCAACTCCGAAGTAAGTTGAAAATTGTTAACTTTGAACAACAATATCTTGAAAACGGCAAGACGTAAAAAGTTCAAATTTGGTAAGAATGCATCTTAGGCTTTTTCCAGCATTTTGGTCCCTTTAATCTCTTTATGGCACATTCTCCGCAAAAAAATCATTTTTAAACTTATGCGGTAGATTTACGAATACGGCCATCAAATTATTTGCATTGAAAATGACGTTTTTGACGGATATGTTTTATCCTATTCTGATTGATTTTCGGGAGAAGTAGTTGCCTAATTATACAGTGTTTTTTGACAAATCAATTTTGCTTAAGGAAACCCACCAAGCACGAGAGCCATGATCGATTTTTTGTGTACCCTCAATTTATCACTTGTGACGGAAAAAGTATACGAAAATAATGGCGTACGTTTTAACTACGAAAAAGGCTTGATTCTATCAATAAAAATGCAAATGAAAAAAAATACGGTTTAAGAGAATACGGAACATTATATAGCTGCTGCATCGCTTTGAAATTACAGCATTATATTCCCTATAATAGATGTGAGAAAAGAAGATCATTTTCACATAAATTAATGCTTCTCAACGTTTATTTACGGCAGTTTTAATGTTTGGGTGGCCCTTTGACAAAGGCTGTTTTTGCTGGAATCCGGTTTTATTACCTTCAATTTTTTTCTGTTTGATGCAGCCTTGAGCTAAATTTTCATGCAGCAATGTTCACTACTACTGTACAATTAGTGACCTACTGCTCTACTACTGTATTTTAGAAATTTTGCGGTTTGATACTATAGGAAATCGTGGACTTGATATCAAATCAAGTTTATTATTTGGCAAATACACCAAGAAAAAGAGAAAGCACAAACATAAGGATCAATTAAAAAAGTCAATCCTACTGATGTTACTGTATCAATAACAGTAATTTTTAAAATACATTCAGAAACCAATGATTTTATGGAGAATTGGCTATAACGGAACACCGAAAACCTAGAAAGTTGACGAGTCAAGGTGCTTCCTGGATTGTTCCCATTTGGAAAATAAAATATTTGATTGGTAATATTTCGTTTTCGACAATTTAAAGATGAGGTTTGCGCATTAAAAAAATGGTCATTGTTAGCATGATACATTATGTAATTTCGTTGTCACAAGAAAACAAATAATTTAATTGTTTCGTCATACTCTAAGACTGCAAGTTTTTCTTACCGTGTGGAATTGGGGGTGTGGGAGTATATTCCGGTGAATGAGGCCTCCGGCGGTAATATCGCGGAGCAGAACTCGGCTTGAGTTTCTAACCATAATAAATACAGTTATGTCTGAGTGAGTATAGGCTATTATTACAAGTGTACAGTTATAGCCAGCCTTATGCTCGAGGGAATTCCAGGTTGGGCGTTTGCGCATTAGTGACGTAGGAAGTAAATCTGTGATTGGATACTGAATATGGAGCCACATGAAAAATTTGCAACCCAGGCACGTAAATGTCTTGTTTTTTGCTTAAATTAGAGTAGTTCACTGTTTTGGTGAGAAAGTGTGTCGTTCGTGTGCGATGAAGGAGAAAAATGTGCACTAGGTAATGCATTTTCCTGGTCAATTGTTCAGGTTAATTCGCCTCTGCTTAAATGTATAATTCCGATTGGCGCAGCTGCACCGAGGAATGAATTCATTGGTTACCACATTTTATAGATTGCACTCGCACAGACATTCAATCAATTCTTGCGGTCATTATTGACACTTTACCCTGTTTTCCACAGGGAGATGGGCATTTTTGCCCCTCTTTCGGCTTTTTTGTGATAAATCCTTTACGAAAAACTCTTTTTTCTCAAATCAACTTGACTTGGAGTCAAAATTAATAACAAATAACTTCTGAAAATTAAAATTGCTAAGGTAACAAGAAGTTTCTCGATTTTGAGGTTTCCCGAAGTCATTTTAAAAAATCTGAGCAATTTTTTGGCCAATATTTAACTTAAATGACGTCAAAGACGTTTTTGTGTCGTAACTACCTTGACTTTGGCATTTTATGATTCAGTATCAAAAAACAAATCTATGTGCAAACTTTGAACCTCCTGTGACGTCACTGCAAAATGACGTCATTTTTCAAAAATATGGTTGTGACATCACTTTGATGACGTCACTAAATTTTGTAAAATATTTCGGTGGACACCAACCCGCATACCAAATTTGGTGTTCCCATGACGTTAGGCATTGGAGTTTGATAGGGGGCATTTTTGCTCCCCGAGTTAAATGCGTTGGTCAAATACCCCTTGTAACATTGGGCTAAATATTTTCTTGTAAAAACTTGGAATTGAATTGATAAAACAACTTTATAAACTAAATTGTAATTGTTTTGTGCTGATGGTAAAAGTTGAAATTGATCTTAGATCAAATCAATTTTTTGATTATATTCTCGCTGAATTCCGCTGAAGTGTATAACGAGTTGGCGGGGCCTATCTCCCGGTCCTACTTTCAAAGAAATATCACAGCGGCGGCAAGCCGTTGGCAGCACTGTGACCTATTTGACCGACCCGAGATTTGAACCTCAGACCTCCCATTCCGGAGACGAACGCATTTCCGCTCGACCAACTGCCGGTTGGATCTTAAGATATCCACGGAATTGCAGAGTACTGTAGCCCTCTAATTAGGTGGCGATTTATACTTTTACTTAAACTTTTAAACTTACAAACTTACCCTGTCAATCAGCTTCAGTTTTAATCTTGTGAGGTCATCGAGCAATTTAACGTCATCACCATATTCCGAATCTGTAGGCATGGCAACAAATAGCTAAATCCTATTTCACTACTATCCACGAAACTGGTGCATGCACTACATGCATGAAAATTTGAGTAACTATATCAATATCTAAATAGCTTTGTAAAATCGTTAAATCAATTCCAAATTACATGCATAAAACACCACAATTACCGTCAACCATTCACTATACACTAGCTCTGAAGACATCTACAGTACATGCTTTAGAACTTTGATTGATTGACACATTTTTATCGTTCTGTCTCAAGAAAGCGACCGTGGCGCGATCCTTCGGACGAATCCGCTCCTGCTTAGGAGTTGACCATTTTTAAAGTTTTAAATTGAACGTAGTTTATTTTTCTTCTTTCGATTGAAAGTAATTGTTGGCTGCTCAGAGCTATGATGCATAGATATAATAATTTAGAGTTTGGCGGTCTTATCCAAGGGCGCAACAACGCGACTAGGCTGCGGGTTGAACCCAAATTATGCAATCTGGGTTGTTCCGTCGTTACCTCTCGGCGACGCTACCCACAAATCTATTTTGATTTACTAATATAAGAATGAGGTCAACAAATGGTTTAATTTTTGCTGATTTAAAATGAGCTTGATATGCTGCAGTTAATGTCTGCGGTTTTGTATCACATAACGACCAAGTTAACTAGGGAATAGTAATACGAATTACTTTCTTTCTTCAATCATATACAGTGCAGTACAATTTAATGTTAAAAGCTTCACCTCGTCGTTAAAAATACCTCAAATTTCTAAACTCCACGAGAATAATATGCTTCTTGTGCTCACACCACGCGTCTTGCAGACTTGTATGATATGGCGTTATCTGCTCTTCTGTTCTTTTCTGTAATATTACTGCAGATCAAACCAAATAGATGAAACAACTAAAAGCCATAAAAACTACTGAAACTGAACAGTAAACCTTCTTCAGGAGAACGACAACAGAGTGAAAACGTCAGCAAAACAAAACCATTTCATGAAAAATTTTACTGACGATTTGATTAATTTGTCGTTTCAGAGTTGTAAACGTCTAGTTCAGGCACGAACCCGAAAACTCATTTCAAGCCCAAACTAGGCCCAAAAAATCCTAAAAGTTAAAATAGGCCTAAAAAATCGTATACGAGTAATTGCTTCTTTCCCAATAAATAACTTTAATCTGCTGTGATCAAACAAGGCTACCTATTGATCATTATTGATAAATCGTGGTCTAGTAATTGTGTACTAATATTTATTATATGGATGCTAAAATAATGTAATGTGATCCTTTGGCATTGCAAAAATAATTTGATTATGTTTTTGCAGCTACCTAAAACACAAAGCACGTATCTGGCCCGAAGTAAGTCCAAAATTTTGTCAATCTTAAGCCCAAATCCGACCCTAAACGCCCGTCTCGACTTACAACTCTGTGTCGTTTTCCCCAAAAAGATCACTGCAAGGAAACCAACACGATAAGTTACGTAGTAAATGTGCACTTATTTTGTAAATCACAACACCAGATAAGTAGAAAACGCTTTATCTAGACTTTTTTTGTATTAAGTTTAATCATGGCATAAAAGCCACTGCCTAAATACAAGTAGCTTGCTGTGCTTTTTTAAGAATTAGTATTTGACTGTATGTTAGAACCAGGCCTTTTGCAATTTTTTTCTGAATTTATTTTACTGCTTGAATGTTTTTCTGATAAAAAAGAAAACACTAAATTTGAAAAAAATAAAAACCAACAAAAAAATCTAACTCATTCTGAACGTAGTATGCCAACTCTGGTTATCACTAAATGCTACTGTTATACAATACAATGTTTCATCTTGATATTTACTGGTTACCAAGACAATCGCGACGCCCAGACAACAACATATTGTCCACTATGCGGCCTATACCCCAGTTTGAATAGCGGTATGATTTCTAAAGCTCGAACTATGTATACATAATGACGTCATTGGCTTGTTTCTTTTTTGCTACAAAACGGAGAGCAATATAATTGTCATCTTAGCTGTTCTATTATACCTACCCCAATAATGATGAATTAGAGTACGGTGCATTTGCTTCAATGGTGAAAGATCTCTTCAGCGCTTTACATTCATATTGCATTGTTTTACCTATCACTGCTACATTGAAATATAAATCTGAATTATAGCGATAAATTGGTAATGTCATGACTGCTATTTTTATCCAAAATTTTTAAAAAATCTGAGTTGATTTTATCGAAATATTATCAAGAGGAAGGCAATATTGCAAAAAGCTTACACTGTATCAGCCGTAACCACTGCTTTTAATGCCTGCTTTGAGTAAACAATAAAATTTTTACAATCCACACAGCAAAAACTATTAGTCTTGAAGGCCATAGCCACAAAATTAACTTACAGTTGTGATAAGTTCTTTACACGTCACCTCTTCAAGAACTTGTAAATCAAAATTCAAAATCCGAGGTTTAATTACATGCATAATGATTAAGACAAGTTTTTGCAAATTTGGAAATTTTTTTGTAAGCATCCGACAGCTTCCGAAACATTGAGACTTTGCGTAGTACAATCAATGTTTTAAGCTGTTTCCAGATATTTAATTTGCAACGTTTTTCGATTATACATTCAACTTCTTACTGGAATTTTTATCATTTTTTGCGCAAAATGTAAAAGTGTGATTTGAAAAATATGCTTTGAAACTAAGCGCTTCAGTTTAATTCAATATATTCTCTTAGAATTGTACAACAACGAGCTTTGTGACTGATTGACTGAATGTTATCTGTGATGCAACATAGTTGGTTTGCCTTATCCAAGTTCAGCTGCAACCCTAGAAGTACTAGTACCATAGTGTGAGAACCAGGGCTGCAATAGCCTGTTTACATGTGCACTTTTGGGAACCAGTTCTTAGTTCTAGTGCCTGAATTTTGCTGAGTCACACACAAAAAAGGTTCTGGACGTAATTCAAAACCTTTTTTTGTGTGTGACTTAGCAAAATTCAGGCACTAGAACTAAGAACTGGTTCCCAAAAGTGCACATGTAAACAGGCTAAAAAGGTCTGGCTCCAACTCCGGCTCTAGTGCTCTCAAGCTCCAGCGATGTTGTTTAAGCTCGTCGTGCATAGGCCTAAATCCAACTTTTTACTGCAATTTTCGTAAAAATAAATGCAACTTTTTAGGGCAAGACAGTTTTGGTAAAAATGAATACAACTTTTTAAGAATTTTAGAGCATCAAAAACTTGCCTTAATAATGAGAAAAATTGCTGTAATTGGTGCCAGGGTTGTAAACCGGCCGACTAGTTCAAGTTTGAGCCCAAAAATTGATTTGAAGCCAATACCAAGTCCGAAAAATTCCAAAAGTTGAATTGGATTTAGATCACATAAGCGGTTAATTTATTTGTTCCTTTTTTAAGTAGCTTTAGTCTGCTATGACTAAATAAAACTATCTATTGATAAATTATAATGCAATAATAATAACAATAATCATATTGGTGCTTAAATGAAGTCTGTACTCAGAGTTCAAATCAAATCAAATCTTTCATTATACTCGCTGGATTACGCCGAAGCGTGTAACGAGTTGGCGGGGCCCATCTCCGCGTCATTGCGCCCGGGCAACACAGCTCTTTGGCAAAGTTAAATAGCCTGAAATGAAGCTTGAATCGCGGTCATCGCAATAAAACATATATTTCAAGCAGCGTTCTCCGATGTTGTTTTTTTTTGTTTGTTTCACTAATAAGAATAATACTTGGGGGAAAGTTGCTTCAAATCAAGTTATTTGATTCAGTTTTGTAGCACCTAAAACACAATACACATATCAGGCCCAAATTAAGCTAGAAATTTTGTCAGCCTCAAGCCCGAACCCGACTCGAAAAGCTGGGCCCGACTTACATCTCTGATTGGTTCTACTCAATAAATTTAAATCATAGAGAGGTCATTTTGCTTTCCATATTTTAGTTCTACAAACCAGTACGTCCTTTTGTACATTTTTTGTTGTATCAGATTATGACAAAAGTTTTTAAAAATATCATGTTAGCTGTTATAACGTAGTTCCGCAAAAAAAAAAAAAGAAAAAATTGCAAGCAAGTAGCAACAGGTCGTAAAAAATAAAGTCACGGTAGAATAACAACCGAAAATGATCAATCCTCAAACGATGTGTGAAATTGTGCGTAAAACGTATTTGTGCACAAATACGGATAGTCGTGTATTGAAAAAAATTTTTTCAAATGCCATCGAGTAAAGAAGTATTTAGTTGTAAACACTCGTATAATGGGCTAATTGTGTTTTTCATTTTTTAAGTATCACTGCGTAATCAAAACAGGTAAACCACGGTACATGCGCTCGAATAAGACAAAGCCGAGTTAGTACCACAAGCGAAAAATCGTTTATTCCCTACAAACCCTCTGCCACTGTGCAAGCCAATAAGATTGTCCAGCTTCTCGGCCCTCAAGAGCTAAGATCAAGTGATCATTTTTTTCAGAATTATCGCGTGGGATCCGCTATCGTCGCGGGTCACTTGTATTAATTTCTGAAAAGCTTCGTTGGAGAGATAGTTCGACTACCTGTAGTAATTCGAGCTTCTCTCGCCACGGTATATTCACCAGCGCTACTGCAATTGCTATTTTCGTGTTTGCAAGGCCTAAACTCACTGGCGCTCAGGCATTCAAAACGTGGTAAGGCGTTCTTTGAGCTAAGTTAGCCGGTATAGCAATCATCACTTAGAGCAGCTGTGGATGCTTGAAAAAGTGTCTGCAGTGCTCAATACTACTCCCACTACAATCCCACAAACTCCACACATTTCCAAAAACCCATAAAAATCCACAAAAAGAAAAAAAAGCAGGGGAATACCTTTGGTTAGATATGCTGAGGGCTGCTGATGAGAGCTAAAAGTTCGAAACAGCGCTGTCCAGCTCTGTTCATTTCTAAAGCTTTCGGAATTTTCAAACGGGTTTTTCAACATTTAGCAGCAGACTGGTATTTTTAGAGTCGTATATGCACTTACCCCGGCCAGTTGGTCGAGCGGTATCGCGTTCGTCTCCGGAGCGGAAGGTCTGAGGTTCAAATCTCGGGCCGGTCAAATCAGACACAGTTTTGCCAACGGCTCGCCAGCGTTGTTACATTTCCTCAAAAGAAGCTGTGTTGACCGCTGGCGTAATGACGAGAAGATGGGCCCCGCCAACTCGTTACACGCTTCGGCGTAATACAATGAGTATAATGAAAGATTTGATTAGATTTGTATTTGCACGTACGCGGATTAAAAACTTTTATTTTTTTGAATAAAATAAATTTTTTGAGTAAAAACACCGTTGAACTTATTAGAATGAAATAACCTGAGTCCTCAAGTTCCTCGATAACAATTTACCCGGCTATTTGTCCAAACTTTTCTCCTAAAGTTTTGTTAACTCGCAGGTCAAAGATAATCCACGTCGGTGCATACCATCTTTAAAGTATCTCATTCTTATTGTCGGGCTTGCAGTAAGCCTATTGTAATTTAAAAAATATTAATTTCAAATTGCAGGCCATTTGGTCAAGCGGTAACGCGTTCGGCTGTAGAGCGGGAGGTGTGATGTTCAAATCTCGGGCCGGTCGAATTGAACACAGCTGTAACATTTCTTCGAAAGGAACTGCGTTGCCCCGGCGCAATGACGAGGAGATGAGCCCCGTAAACTTGTTACACGCCAACGGCTCACCACCGCTGCCACATTTCTTCGAAAGGAACTGTGTTGCCCGGGCGCAATGACGAAGAGATGAGCCCCGTAAACTCGTTACACGCCTTCGGCGTAATACAGCAATTTGATTTGATTCGATTTTGCAAGTAGCAAAAATTATCTTTCTTTCTAGATTACAAAATTATTCATATTGGCCGCGATAGAAACTGCATGCAGCTTTCCAATCCGAAATAAATTGACAAGAAATAATGCTGCAGATGAAGAAATCCGACGTGGCATGGAAATCATTTACTTTCTTGCGAAAGTCAAGTTGCGATTTAACCCCATCAAGGTCGGCCAAGCGTGAAAGTCAAAATTATTAAAACAATGCTTCTCTTTGAGTAATAAGTAGTCTACTGTATTTAATTAATTTTTTTGTAACTGCTAACCAAGAAAAAAACAAAACAACAAAAGAACTTTATCAAATAATTAAGAAAAAGGTTCATTTTCACAGTGAGAAAAACCGTTTAATGCCATCCTTAACGTAAACTATAATACGCAAATTTATAACATAACACAGTACACGTCAAAAATTAAAATTTAAAACCCTACAGTCTGTTTCACCCCCTGATCGGGATCATCAGGGGTATATTCCAAAAGTTTCTACGTAAATACGCGAAATTTACGTAGAAACTTGCACTAAAGAATCAAAACCATGTGCTATAATTTATTTCAGCATGTCAAGGAGTTTTTTGCGCAAAACTATCAGTGGCAAGTTGCCACTTGCTACCCTTTTGCAACTTTCGGTGAATAGATGATAGATATACAGTACTTTATTAGCAACTTTATGTTATTTAAATTTACACAACTTGGCGTAAACAATATTGCTTCATTTTGCTTAAATCAAAAATAGCATCAATTAAAACATCAGCCAACTGCATGGCATTATGAGAGTCAAAAAAAATTTTTTTTGAACACAATCTAAATCTATGATTTTCGATCGGTATCAAATGCAACTACACATAAAAAATAATATAGCAAAAGTGTAAGTGGCTGTTGCTTGATTTTCCGATATTTTGTAGCTCCAAACTATCATTTTGTTCCTGCTCGTAGGTTAAAAGAACTACGACAGTATAGCTACAAAAATAGCATTCTTCCATGATCTTATTCTTCTCATCCCAAAAATCACAGTATAATGTTTTGTAAAGTGTAATAAATATGATTCAATACTTTACTATTTATCGCCAAACACTTGTAGTTTTTATATTTGCAACTGGGCAGTGTTACACGGAGAGCAATGAAATTTATGAAATTTGAACAGTAATCAGCAAAGCAACTCTAAAGACAAAAGAAGCTTTGACCAATTAGTCAAACAAGATTGAAGTTTTATTCAATAGGTTTTTTAAAATTTGTGGACTTGAAATAATTTGGCGAGAATTTTTTAAAATATTTTTTGTTCAATTATATAATGTATCCATAATAATGCTTGTGTAATACTGTAGTAATTAGCACGATACTGTTTTGGTTGTTTTTTTTTTGTTTTGTTTTTGCTTCAGTTCATTACTGCATACGTATCATAGGTCTTGCTACAGAGTCCTAAATTGTAAAGTTTCGTGATGTCCATCGAGGAACCTTTTGAAAAACTTTTTACGATTAGATTTTTGTACCTGATTAATGATATCACTTTCTAAGACTGCAGCAACCAACAGGTACCGATTTTTAGTTACATTGTTCTGATTTAGAGCACGGATGAATAGTTTTAAGTATTACCCTTAGATATTTTTTTAAATTCAGTGTTGCAGTTAAATAATTCACAGATTACGACAAGGACATATTTTTATGGTAGCGTAATAAGGCTTATTTATTAAAGTTGTTTAAACTTGTAGGATTTTTTTGTGATGCAATTGCTCAAAAGTGAGTTTCGGTCAAATCACATGTAGGAGAAAATTTACCACGTTAGTGTTCCTGATATTATAGAAGAAGGAAGAAACATGGAAAGTTGTAAAAATTTTTAATATTTGAACCAGTAATAAATAAAACCAATTGTTTTCTGGGCCTATAAATTAAAAAAAAATACGGGACATACTATTATAATAGTAGAACAACGTTTAACCAGTAATTCCTGAATTTTTTAAACGAACAAGCATTTGATAAAAATTTTGTATGTTTAAAAGGTAATTTACTAAGTTTAAATGTGGAGATACTTTTGTGGTTTCATAGCAGCACTGCTGGTATTCACTTTTTTGAAGCAAAGCTTTTGCCACATAATGCATCCTAATGAAAGGAATTTTCGAAAGCATCATTTATGTGAAGATATCTCTATCAAAAACTTGTAAGTCAAGTGATAGTTGCAAAATCGTAGGTTACAAAGCGCGAAAATATTAGCAGAAAATAGCAACTAAAAGAAAAAAAATCTGATGAGCAATAATGTAACAATTAACAAATGAACAATTACAACAATAAACAACTGTACTGTTAAAATGTATTTCAGTTTAATATGTTACATTTTCAGCTAATTTCAATTTATTATTTACAGTATAGTTGCCCTTGAATAAGATTTTAAATTCTAAATTTAAATTTTGTCGGATGGTAAATTTGTAACCATCACGTGTTTGTTTGTTTTTCTGTTTGTGTTCAAGGTCTTTTGTTTTTTTTTTTATTTATTTTGTGGCTGTATTTCGTTTGTTTAGCAAAGGACGTAAGTTATACCATTTGGCTATGATTTTCTAAATTCAATCAAATTTTGTATAATTTGTTCACGAGGTTGGATGTAAACTCGGAGGCTAGTTTGGTCACTGCGCTTCATCCCTATTGCCAGTAATTTACTTCTATCCTTCTTTGTTTGCGCATTATTTGTGATTTTAGTCTGTGCTGGCTTTGGAATAAACTGTTCTACTATGTTAATCTTTATAATGATTGGAGTTTTTTGATGCCGTATTCTTGGTTGAAATAATTAAAAAATTGTTTTCGCCATATTTACAAATCTAACGTGTTCAGAGCAAATCTTTTTATTTATTTAATGTTGGTTAAACTTTTTGCATAATTTTGCAGTTATCCCAATTAATCTGTAATTTAGGAAATCAAATTTCTGTATATGAACTTTAAAAAACAGTTTTTTAAATTAAATTGAATTATATTAACAAAAAAACTAAAGCAACTTAATCCTATACCAACCTGTTTGAAATAGCTCACTACAGAAAGCTTTTATTAAGTTATTATCTGTTTGTTATTGAAAATTTCCGAAAAACCAGATTATAACCCCCTTTCAAAGTTTAGATTTAGAGTGCCAGAGATACTGTAGTTTTGCGTCTTGACTTATCGCGAAAGCTGTAGTTCGCATATACTTCATTCAAGTCTATATGAAGCAGGCATTTTATTTCTGTCTGATTAGAGAGCACATTTCAGGCTGGGCCACGAAGATGGGGCGATTGCTTGGTCCCACTGTGAATTGAACGTCAAATTTACATGCTATAAAGTACAAAAAATAGATGAAAGTGTTTGGCTTTTTTTTTAGTCAAAGTCCAAATCGTACATTTTTAGTTAAAATTATCTTAGTACAGCATGTTCGATTTTTTTTTTCAGAACCAGGTGCCGTATTGCGATGTCACAATCTGCACTACAAACCTCTCTTGCGCACCTACTGGCGGCATCAAAAAAAGAACACGTTGGAGCCAAACGACTGTATCTTTCGAAGCTCGCAACACGACAAAGGCGGTCTACTCATTTCTCTTGTCCTGTCATAAACAGTGATTATTTGAGGACCCACCAGCGATTAGGAGCAAGAAGTCTATCTCCCTACATTAAAACTCATGTTTACGATCCTAAAAGGTATCGGTCATTATCAACTTTTGGCTTGCTGAAGATTAGCCTATTTGCCATGTTCAAAGCACAGTACGTGTAGAACTGCACATTTTAAGTATTCAATTAAAACACGACCGGCAAATCCGTGCGTCTTTGTAGCGGGAGGTCTGAGGTTCAAATCTCAGGTCAGTCGGATTGGGCACAGTGTTACCAACGGCTCGCCACCGCTGCAATATTTCTTCGAAAGGTGCCGTGTTGCCTCTGAAGGCGCAATGACGCGGAGATTGTCCCCGCAAACTTGTTGCACGCTTCGGCGTAAAACAGCGTGTATAATGAAAGAATGGATTTGATTCGAATTAAAACACGTTGCTCTTTCATATTTTGTATTTTGTAAACAAACAAAATGCAATAAAACAAGACATTTCAAAGTTTGATAAACTTTGTTCACCTTTCTCAAATTGTCACTAACTGAGTTGCACTTGTTGTATCCGCCTAAATGACAGAAAAGTATTTGTTGCCTCCTGGTCCGAAACCCGACATAAGGGCACATACAATAGGTATAGGACATAAGGGGGCAGACAGAAGGGCGCAGGGACATAAGAGCACAGGGAAATAAAAGCGAGGAGACGTAAATCTGCAATCTGTGCTAACATTTTCGTGCTTACACGCCTTCGGCGTTATAGAGTGAGAAAATTAAAGATTTGATTTCATTTTGCTATGCAGCGGAACAAGAGACTAATTATAATTTTTGTTATAAATGACTGCGTTTGAAAACAGTAAAATGATTGCATTTGAAATCAACCGCTGACGTCGTTTCGTAAAGCAAAATAAACTTATTAAAAATAAACATTTTTTTTAAAAGATTTGTTCATTTGTTCAAGATTAGTGCACGGCGACCTAAAAACAGTTTAAGAGTAGTGCTTTGTGCGATAATTGAGAACTAAAGCAGGAAGCGAATTCAAAAAACTTCTTTCAGGACTTAACTTTCAAAAATTAAATAAAATAGTCATTAATCAAGTTCGTTTCTTTGATTTCATAATTATTTCTGAAGCACGAAAATGTTAACGCAGATTGCAGATTTACGTTTTTTCGCCCTTATCTCCTTGCGCTCTTATGTCGGCGCACTTTTGTGTGCGTCCTTATGTAGTAGATCGCTCCTGGTCCCCCTTTAGCTACAGCCCTGAATTTCGCACTTAAAAGGTTTGGTTTTACTGTTTCATCTGGGTAGTAAAAACTCGTCCCAATGCGGTTGCCCGCTCAGTTGAACTATCTACGAGCTATTGACTGGAAGAATTTGCAAAGCCATGTTTGAGACTTCACGTTTCGTTTGTGGCTTTTTTTCGCTGGACTACACAATCAATTGTTCATTATGCGGTTAAGGTCATAGGCGTAGCCAGGATTTTTGATTGGGGGGGCCCAAACCACAAATCACATGCAATGACGTCATCAGAAATTTATAAAAAAGGAACTTTTTGTTGGGCAAAGATATCGTAGAATGGAAGATCTGAAGTCGTGGTCTGTTGTCACTTTACCAGGATTTTGGTAAAGAAAGAGGGCGAAAACTAACAGTTAAAAAGCGAAAATGTCTAACTTAGGAGACGTGTTGAGAAAGATAGTGTACTCAAGCGTATCACAGACGGGGGTCTGGGGGCTGAGCCTCCAGCCACCGGTGGCCATGGGGGTTTGGGGGCAAAGCCCCCAGCCGCTAGGCGATTTTTGTAAGTTTTTGGAAAAAAAAGCTATTTTAATCCCTTTGGATCACATTTCGCACGTGTTCACAGCCATTTGAAAGAACTAGATTTTTAAGATTAAAAGCCAATCGAAAAATTTTGATTGATCAATCCTCCTTTTACTTGCAATTGAATTTCAAAACGCGTTTAAAATCTTGCGTTATGGTGTAAAATTTTAATTGTAAGTGATTTGGTCCATATAGGGGGAAGTAAGGCACATTGCCTCCTGCAATATTTTAGCAGTAAATAATAATCCACTCAAAGAATTTCCTTTGATGAAGTTAACCAGTTATAGGAGTACATGTACGGCCAGGAGACCTAAGACCCCTCAATTCAAATTCAATAATTTGTTCAATGAGCATTTTTCTAGCAATTTTTTTAAAAGTATTTTGTGCGCAAAAACTGGCGAGGTGGAGGTGAATTGTTATTGAAAAATGATCCAATAGATGGTTACGCTTACTAAACATGTTGTTTGTGGGCCGGATTTACTTTACGCGGTGACTCTGGCACTTAGGGGATTTTTGCAACATCTTCCTGCCAAATATAAGTGAAGACCAAACAAGTTCTACTTTCTGAGGGCGGGCCCCTGGCACTGTGCAATATGGCAAATCCGGCCCTAGTTATTGCATTCCTACAAAAAAGTTTAGATGAGGGCCTGAGGTAGCAACTATTAGGACAAAAAATTTGACTTCACCCTGGATATACGTTTAAATTGGTTGGAAAAAATTGAAATAAGGAGGTGCACCGGGCCCCCTAGTCGTCAATATTATTTATTGTTACTAACTGTTGTGCGCGTGTACTGTTGTACGCAAAGATGCTAAAAGAAAGTGAAAATGAAGAAACAAGACTTTTTTTGTCAAATTTGTGTCATTGGTGGCATTTCGATTGAGGGGGCCCGGGTTCCCTGAGCCACCCCCTGGCTTCGCCTATGATGTTGAGATAAGATCGCGCTCTTAAGTTCTTTCATAAAAAAAAAAATTTAAAGCAAAATTAAAATAACTTTTTTTCCAAAACGTGGAGGACTCGAGTCAAGACGCTTGACAGTTTTTTGAAACGTACAAGAATTGCATGACATTATTATGACGTGGACACGTGGTCGTCATTATTATTACTTACTTTTGTACGCGTAAATCCTAAATTAAAGAAACAGTAATTCCGGACAAGGATAACGTATTGGCTATGTTCTCATTATATTTATCATTGGTAGTATTTCAATTGGGGAGTTTGCTTTACCGCCTGTGTTATGGCATTAAGTTCATAATAACGTAAAACGAAGGCCTGGGGTTGCAACTTTTAGGAAAAAAACTCTTAAATTTCTTACAGGTTTTGCACATAAATTATTAAAAATTTGAATTCAGGGGCTCCTGGCCCGGGACCCTCAGTCGCCAGTCAGGGGATCTGGGGCTCCCTGGTGGTCAGTTAGAGGCCCCAGGGCCCCCTTGTTGTCAGTTAAGGGCCCCGGGGCCCCATGGTTATCAGTTAGGGGCCCCCTGGTTGTCAGTCAGGTCCCTGGGCCCCCGTGATTGTCAGTTAGGGGCTCCGGGGCCCCCTGCTTGTCAGTCAAGGTCTCCGGGACCCCCTGGTTGTCAGTTAGGGGCCCCTTGTTGTCGGTTAGGGTTCCCGGGGCCCCTGGTGGTCATTTAAGGGCCCCCTGGTTGTTAGTTAGGGGCCCCCTAGTTGTCAGTTAGGGGCCCCAGGGCCCCCTGGTTGTCTGCTAGGGGCTCCGGAACCCCCTGGTTGTTAGTTAGGGTCCCCAGGGCCCCTAGCTGTAAGTTAGGGGCCCTGAGGCCCCCTGTTTGTTGGTTAGGGGCCCCAGCCCCCTGGTTGTTATTTAGGGGCCCTGGGGTCCTCTGGTTGTCAGGTGGGGGCCCCGGGGCCCCCTTGTTGTCGGTTAGAAGCCCCGGGGCCCCTGGTTATTAGTTAGGGGCTCTGGGGCCCCCTGGTTAGGGGCTTTGAGCCCCCTTGGTTGTCAGTTAGGGGCCCCGGGGCCCCCTGGTTGTCAGTTATGGCCCCAGGGCCCCTGGTGTTAGTTAGGAGCCCCCTGGTCGTTATTTTGGGGCCCTCTGGTCGTCAGTAAGGGGCCCTGGGGCCCCCTGGTTATCAGTTAGGGGCCGGGGGCCCCCCTAGTTGTTGGTTTGGGCCCCATATTCGTTAGTTTGGGGCCCCCTGGTTGTTAGTTAGGGGTCGGGGGGCTCCCTCATTGTCATTAACGTTATTGTTGATTACTGTTATGTGCGTAATTGCTGAAAAAAAGCTGCAACTTAACAGCGCTAGCTTATACGTTGTCGTAATTTTTATCATTGGTGGTATTTTAATTGGGGGGGCCCGGGCTCCCTGGCCCCCCCCTGGCTACGCCTATGGTTAAGGTGCTTGCGCTATTTATTCTATTTTTGTTGAGAAATATTTATTTGAAATGATTTTTATGACTCAAGAAAGTGTGTCCAATTTTGTGGACCTACCGCTATCGGTATACCGGTTTGTTAGACGAGTAAAGTTATCCTATAATTTTTTTTTTTTTTTTTTTATTGAAATGTGTCCCCGTCCAAGTCACTATACGTTGTATTTTTTTTGAGAAAAAATACTTATAATAATGATTTTTTTGCACTTTTACAATATTCAATTTCGCAAAGCCGGATTCCATATCGTTGCTCCACCATTACGCAACAATTTTAAAAGTTATTCACTATTGCTGAAGCTGTTGGGAATGTAGCTCGCAAGCGATTGTAACCGGTAGTTACAAGAGCATCAAGTTACTGGTTAAAAGCTTTCCGACTCCGGGTTCGATTCCTAAACCAAAATGTGTTATTGTGTCTTTGGAAAACAGGGCAAACTCACGAAGACCTCCATCGTAATTGATAGACAAATTGGCAGGGGTAATTTGACGCGAACATCGCAAAGATCACTTTGCTATCTCTTGCTCAAGCTGACCTGATAAACAAAACTGTAATTGCAATTAGAACGGTCTACTTTTTTCCAGGTTTCCTACCCCGGTATATGAAGCAAAATGTTTATGCAAAGGGTGCCTTAATGAAAAGGGTCAGGAAGATCACAGATTGGCTAGCGTACCAATAACAACACAAATTATACTTCATGGAAAAGACAAAAATGGGCAGCGGCGGACTGCGGTTGATTCTGTCGCGATTGGTTGTACCTGTGTTTTTCTGCAATAAAATGTACAGTGATTTTGATTAGTAATTGGTGTATATGGATACATACGTCATTCAACCATGATTCTAATTCGACTTTGACAAGGAAAACGTGTAAAGGGCTGCTGCGATATCATAGAGCAGACTTCATTGGTGGGATCTAACTTCAAATATATATTCTTATAGCGAGCAAAACTGACCGTTTCGTTTTCAACGCTGTTTATTATTATCATTATTATTATTAGACAAAATGGATAAGCGTTTGAGGTTTCAGCTTTTGCATGATCTACACATGCTGATGTAGGACCATATTCTACAACGCCTTCGTCTATGACTTCAATTCGGTTATAACGTCTCCGTGTGCTTGGTGCTAAGAGTATTACTTTCATTTGTATATATTACAGTTTGTCTATAGCGACATCGCTATTCATTTCGCAAAAAACGGCACCATTTTTCAAACCCCCAAACTGTTTTATTTGTCAATAACGGAACTCTAAGACATCATCTCCTGCTACAAACTGTCAAACCCAATTTGAAATTTTGGTATGCAAGCTTTCTTAGGTTTAAGGACTTCCCCGTGTACATTCTGCTTTGGTTTCTTTGCGACGTTTTTGCCGTAGTGATTCAAATCCAGACTTACTTCAAAGCTAATCCTGTCTTGCAAGTTTTCTTTCGTTGGTGGTGGACTCGCCCGGTGAGAGATCTGTTTTGTTTGCATTACGACGTTTTTGCGCCAGCGATGTAGAAGCAGAAGCTGGAAGCGTAAGCGTAAAATTTTCACTGAAGCTGGAGCATTAGAAGGTACCGCTTCCGCTTTAACTTTGGCATTAATATTGAACGTCGAAAACTTGAATGTGGTGCAATTTTTTGCAAAATTTATTTTAGCAAAATACATGACAAAAAGTTATTGTTCGAAAACCAACATTTTCAAAGAAACCTTTTTAAAGGTTTTCGGTTGTGGTTTACTAGATCTGTTGCCAGCTTAAAAAAATTCACTAGATCTGTTTTAAAAAATCTGAGATTGTAGGGGCTTTGCCCAAGGGCTACTTAAATATAGCCAAGTAAACAACTAATTGGGAACTTGCTAAGCAAGCAAGCCCTGTGAACGACCGACGCATGTTAAATAATGAGATTTTCAAGAAAGCTTTTTGCTTTCCCGTTAAGAGAGCAACAAAAATATTACCTTTTGGAGCGTCAAGGAGGTTGAAATCCCAAACAGCGTCAAAATATATTTATCAACTACTTTGTGATTATACCACTTAATAGCAAAAAGATGTTTCTAGCTAAAGCCATTTAAAAATCAACTTATGGGCGCACATTTGAAGGTCCGGCGAGTGCCCCCCTAAACCATACCTGTCAACATTTAAAAATACCAAATCGGGAGATTTCTTACCAGCAAATCCAATAGCTGGGAATTTTCGCACCACAGCCTTCCCTCCTGATTCTACTGCTTGAATAATTATTGTCATCTTTTGATGTTGGTGCACATTACCAAAATTTAGACATTAACATTTCAGGTTCTAGCAGTTCTAGCTACTAAAAGACAGACTTATTAAATAAAACAGTCTTTTGATTTTGAATACGGTACCAGGTAACCGGTAACATCAGTACTGCTCCGTACACTTCACTGACACGCTGCATAAAAAGTCATGCTACATTCAGCGCAGTAGACGTTTTCCAAAAAATACTGAACAATAACAGTGATATATCATTCAAACACGTCTATTTTAACCAGACCAGCAGCCCCCTCAGAAAAAATTTTCGCCCCCCGGCCTAGACAAAATCAGCTGTACGTGTACAGTGGTATAATAATCAGCGCCCTCTCTTAACTAGCTTTCGCTTCCCTCCCCACCCTTGCGTTAAGCATTTGCTTCTACTTGCGAGCCTGACTTTAATTCTTGGGCTTTGATTATATCTGTACGTGGCTTTTTTGGCAAAATTTAATTCTACTTCGGGAGGTTTAAAGCCAGCTGCAATGCGGCCACAATTTAATATGCAACTTAAAAGCGCGCATACAGTGTCATTGTGCAAACTGGTTTTGTTTTCGGTTACAAACTTCCGCACCATGGAAAAGGTTTTTTCGCGAGATGCGTTTGAGTGAGGTTAATGCAGCAAGATTACTGAAAATTCGTTCACCGGCTATTTTCTTCCGCCCCATGAAGCCCCAAAACTTGTCCACTTGCAGATCTTTGGGCATTTCAGCGTCATTCTGCAATTGGTGCTCTAAGAACTCTTGACGAGGGTATCTTCGTGCAAGCCAAGTTGAGGGAATGATTGGGACAACCTCACAACTGTCATGAATACAATTTATGTCATAAGTAAGAAATAAACTGAAGACATAATTTTTCTGTTCATGTAAAGTTTTGGGTAGACTACTTCGATTTACAGCAATAAAGCTTCTATAGTGCGACATAATCGAATCTAACATAAACAGTTGACATTACCAAGTAACCATTCCAACATAATCGAGCAAAATGCAAGCCGGAGAAAAAAAGTTGAAAAACGCGTTAAGTTTACTCTTCAGTAGTGACATGCGTTTTCAAAATACCGGTATTTCTTTTAAAAAGTTTTTTTATTTTTAACAACAATTTCATTTTTTGTAGACTAGACCATAATAATGTTAGTTCAATAAATTTTAAGTTGCCCTTTTTTCTGCTAGTATAGGCCTACATTTTGAATTCTTTAAATTGCCTCTCCTTTTTCCTTTTATGATTCGTGAAGTTTTTATCTTTCCAGCTCCATATCTTTTTGCCAGCTTGCTATCTGGAAACATATCGCTGACGATTTTCGAAAATTCATCAGAAATGCTAAACGGCAAGTTGTTCTTTCACCACGAACACTACAAATTTTGTTTCCGCATAAATAAGTTTATCGCTCTCTTCTGGTCCCTTAACCATAAAGCTGGTTATCCTTTGATTTCTTTTTTCGGCTGCAATGCTCTTATTATGATTTTCGGAGGTGACGTGTTTCGTTACGTCATTCGTTCCTCCACGAGCTACGCTAATATCTATTCTGCAAGAATTACATTTAGCGTATTCATACCATTTATGGCTTCTACAGTACATATTAAAGGATAATCTTTCTCCCAAGTTTGCTTGTACTAGCAGCTATACTTCTTTCTTTGACTTTTACCGCCTCGTCTTGCAACTCTCGCTGATCATCTCCCTTGCGCTTTTTAGTACTATCACTTTCTCCAACAGACGCCATTAAAAGAGCTCAGCTCTTCACAGTTGCAATCAGGGACGTAGTCAGGGGGGAGCAGGGGGGCAATCGCGCCACCAAAATTTACTATTTCACCCAAACAAATTTAACTTCAACGCCTGAAACCTAAAATGGAAATCTGGAGATCACTTTAAATATCGCAGATGATAGAGACTTCCAGGTGTGAAGACCTTTTTTTTTGGAGATGACCTCAAATTATGGAGAAAATAATGGCACTCTGAACCGAAGACCTTTTTTTTTTCTTTTTCCTTTTTGAGAAGATATCGCCCCCAAAAAATTCCGTTTTGGCACGTGCCTGGTTGCAATGAACATTACCAGAGCTTGGAATTTGTGCATGCCATTGTTACTTGTAACGTCATCAATTCTTAACAATTCGAATTGATGTTACTCGTAATTTGAAAGCAAGATCACACATTAATTTTCAATAAAAAACTTTAAAAAAATATAAAATCAGTCTAAGCAGGAGTGAAAGTGTATTCTTTCCCTTTCCGAAAAAAGAATTAATTTGAAACTGATTAATTTTTCAAAAAACTGATTATTTTTAAATTCAAAAAATTTTAAGCTAAATCGTGATATCGGGAGATTTTTCATTGAGACCGGGTAATCGGGAGAAATTCTCGAAATCGGGAGTCTCCCGACGAAATCGGGAGAGTTGACGGGTGTGCCTAAACTATGACAAGGTATTTCTTTCTTAAATACAGCATACGACGTATATTAATGTCAAAAAACAATTAATTCTTTAGTTTAAACTCGGTGGCGTTGCTAAAGATGCTGACACCCGGGGCGGAATTTCGTGGGGTCACTCTTCATAATGTATAGTAGGCTTCAAGCGCGCAACAATGACTTCTTTAAGGAGGGAGCTTTACCCCAAAGAAAAACTTTTTGTCTACAAATGCCTCAATGAGGCAGCGTGACAAACAAACTGGTGCAACTAAGCGTATATCACAGATGGAGGAATGTGGGCGGAACCTCCAGGAAGCGGAGGCCGCTGGGCGATTTTGTGATTTTTCAGAAAAACTAGCCATTGTAAAGCCATTTGGATCACATTTTGCGCGTGTTTGGAGCCATGTGAAAAAACTGAATGGTTAAAACTGGCAGTTATTGTCAAGAATCAAATTGTACCGTCCCTTCAGCCAACCCTTCTTACTTACAGGTAAAGTCCAAAACAAGTTTAAACGCTTGTATTTTGGATTAAATTTTTATAAGTGATTTGGCGAAGGGGGAGCTGAAGCCAATTTAGCCCTCACGTTTCTAGTTGCGCCACTGGTAGACTGCAAAATATTTTATTTTAAAGATACCGGTACTACTTCATTACTGTAGAGTGTAGATAGTGGTTATTATTTGACTAGCTCAATAAATTCTCATACTAAGATTCTAAAACTTGGAAGTATGAGCAGCACACGTCTAGTATCAGTCGCGTAGCCAGAAATCTGTAATGAGGAAAGGCTCCCAGCACTCGAGAAATTTGTGCTTTTTTGCAAAAGTAACGTAATTTTAGTTCAGTTCAGTTATTTATTGTTTCGCCTGATCGATAAATAATACAATTTAGATATCGCACAATACGCTTAACAATGACGCCAGAAAGCACCGAAATAACCCGGAAGTATTTTAATCGAGGTACTTCCTGACCAAATTCGTTCGAACATTGCGAAGAGAAAACAGCCAGAAAGCAAAAGAATAAGAGAGGGAATATTGGAGTGGTGAAGTTACAACTTCAAGATTGGCGGGACGGAAACTTGTCCTCGTGACAGAGAAAACAAATACGATACCGTACGATAGGCTTATTTTAATAAAAATTAATGCTTTTCAAACGTAGCATAGAAACTAGCTGCCCATAAACATGATTAGACTGGTCACATAAATGTGCTATGTGGAAGGTGACTAATGAATAAAGATAGGCCTACCGGTACTACTTCATTACTGTAGAGTGTAGATAGCGAATGTTATGAATAAAGTAGTTGAATAAAACTCACAAGGATGATGATTATATTTGAATATAAGACACTGCAGATATGATTTATAGGCGAAATAATACATACAGATTTTATTCTCATTAATTGCTGTGTGGTCTTTAGACTATCAGTTTAAACTCACCAGAGTAATCTATTTTGTCCATATCTTATGTAGAAAGATAATGGAGGGCTAATGGAAAGAGATGTGAGAGAAGTGGTTGGTAAGCAACTTACACTAAAAAGCCCCTACCACCCCTATTCCAGAGCTTAAAATACGTAGTTTTGATGAAACCTTTATTCAGCATTTTTCACCAAGCGATCAAATTTTACTGCATAGGTGGGCAAGTTAATGCAAAACGTTGCTTCGTTAACCACTAGTCCGTTAACAAATTTCACACCTCCATTAACGTTAATCCGTTATTTTCAGCTTTAATTAACGGAAGTTAATAAAGTCCGTTAATTCGTTTACAATTTGCGTGTAATTTACATTTCTTTTTATTCACTCCCTTCTATAACACGTATTGACGCTGTTGAGCAGATTGTAAGGAAGTATTTATTGCTGTGGTGGTCTTCTTGTGTTTTGGAAGTTACATTTTAAAGTTTAATCTAATTTCAAGATAGAAATAAATTCAAATGCACTAACGAAGCTGCGTTATGAAAATCTTTGGAAATTGCGAACAACGATAATTAATAGACCTCTGAGGCTGCAGCTTATTATTTGCCACAAAAAGAGCTCCTTTCTTCGCTTTCTTTCATAAAACTCGTGCTAATACGCAACAAGTGCTACCAGTGCAAACTGGTTTGTACCGGTACGATGAATGAATGGTGCAAGATATTAACGATAAAAACCTTAACGGAAGGTAACAGAACTTAACGGAAGTTACTTTAGTCCGTTAACAGAACTTAACGGAAGTTAATTTAGTCCGTTAACACGAAAAAACTTTTTAACGGATTAGCGAGTTCAAGAAAAAGTTAACTTCGTTATTAACGGATTAACGGTCTTGTGCCCACCTTTGAATTTTAGTGCTTATTTTCGGTCATTTTTCGAAGTTTTTACTGGTTTGTGGGTTATATTTGTGACAAATTAGCCCCCTCTTCCTAAGTAAATGTTTCAAAACTAGCTTAAAATCATTTTTTATCCATTCCAGGGTACTAAACATTTCCAAAAATAACAAACATTTTGTTGTTTTTTTGTTCGATTGGTATCATAAAATGGTGTCACCCCAAAATGGTGACATCCGGGGCGGGCCGCTCCCGCCCCACTAGCGACGCCATTGCTGAAACAGTTTAAAAAATATGATTTTGGGGGAATCCCTTTTGGAAGTTTCTGAGGGTGGACTCCCAAACTATGTCAAAATATTTGTGTTTTAAATATCTACTGATATCAAAAAAATTCGTTTCCTAGCTTAAGCTGTTTAAAAAATTGATTTTGGGGAGGGGGTTATGGTGGTGTCATCTCCAATAAGCTATGTCAATTTATTTGTATCTTGAATATCATCTGAAAGCAAAAAAGATTGGCGCCTTTGCTTAAACCGCTCAAAAATTGATTTTTTTTGGTTCGTTTGGGGGAGTTTCCGAAAGGGTGGCAACCCAAACTACGTCAAAATTTTTGTTTTTTAAATATTATCTCAGAGTAAAAAAAATTAGCGCTTTTAGCTTATACGCAGTTTAAACAATATTAATTTTGGGGGATCAATTTGGGAGGTTTCCAGAGGAGGTGACAAGCTCAAATTATGTAAATGTACTTACCTTTCGAATATCAACCGAGAGCAAAACCAATTAGCTTCCTGGCTTAAGCCGTTCAAAAAATTGATTTTGGTGGGGTCGATTTGGCATGGCATACTCGGGGAGAAGGGATAAAACCCTCAAACTATGTCAAATTTTTTGTCAGAGGTGAAGTCGAGGACACAAGGCTCGAGGCTAAGGCCAAGGCCAAGGACACAAAAAAATTTCGAGGCCAAGGCCAAGGACAGACCCTCTCGAGGCCAAGGTTAAGGACCAAGGACACAGGCGCAAGTGTTCTCCGAAAAAAAAGGTCTTCAAAAATTTTTTTCAAACGATCTCAAAAAAAAGGTCTTCAAAAATTTTTTTCAGGCGAAAAAGGTCTTCAAAATTTTTTTCGGGCGATTTCCACTTGAGAAAAACAAAAAAGGTCTTCGCAAATTTTCTGTGAGGTTTCTGGCGCTTTCCAACAAAATTTCAGCGGTTCAAAAAATACTGCTGTCCTCGAGCCGAAGACAGGGCAATTTTCGAGGACTTGAGGCTTCGAGGCCAAGGCCAAGGACTTCAAAATGTGTCCTCGAGGACGTCCTCGAGGACGTCCTCGAGGACTCCACCTCTGTTTTTTGTCTCTTCAATTTCAACTGAGAGCAAAAGCAATTAGTTTCCTAGCTTACGCCGTTTAAAAATCATTTAGGATGTTGTCCAGACGGATGGCACCCTCAAGTATGTCAAAATATTTGTCTCTTCAACAAATAATAAGCTTCCTAGCTTACGCGGTTCAAAAATTTGATTTTTTAGGGGCCCATTTTGAGAAGGTTAACTGGGAGGAGGGTGGCACCCAAATATTTCAGGAAACAAAACTGCGTTTGCAGTTCAACAGCTTCACATAAAAATTAGATTTCGTTTTTTTGCGGTTTAGGAGAAGAAAAGCGTACAAGATTTAGGAAGAAAAAATGGAAATAAAAAAAAAGGGGAGAAAAACAAAGAAAAAAAATTATGGTGGCCAAACATGGGTTGGCAGGTATGGAAGGGTATACCTTAAAAAATATAACGATGTGAAATATTTTTCTGCTTGAATCGCTATTGCAGTTACAAACTGTCTTAGTGTGGTGCAACTCAAACGTTGCAGAAATCGGTTCTCTCACAAAGATTGGAAAAAATTGTCGGTTCTCTGTTCAAAAGATTTTTTGGAAAGGCAGGCGGCTGACTAGTGTAGCTCAAAAAGCGCTTCTCATGAAAAAGGTTTTGCTATCTTGGCAGTGTTGTAACAAATTTACCATTCTAAATTATTGTATAAGGACACTGCTAAAATCGAAAACTTCTTCGGAATAGAGACAAAGAGGATGCAATTTACAACACGCGCAGACGCGCAACGAAATTGGGGAGCTTGATCCCAAAGCTAAAAGTTTTCTGCATTGCCTCACAAACAGCTGCCGGGCAATTTTTATAATTTTTCAAAACAAAAAAGTAGCAATTTTAACACCATTTGGATGACATCTTGCACGTTGTAGAGCTATTTAACAACATTACTTGCTAAAATTTCGTAACCTTTTGACACAATTAAATTACTCAGCCCTTTTATCCCCCCCCCCCCCTTACTTCCTGTTCAAGATCAACACAAGTTTAAAGGCACGCATTTTTTGGGTTGAATTTTCCAAGTGCTTGGATAAGGGGAGGGGTTAACCTCCCCTCCGTTGTTACGCCACTATAAACACATGGTCAAAAAAGCTGAAATGCATCTAGTGTTAGCTCTAACAATAATAATACAGTCATGTTCGTTTCAAAATTTTCACACAAGCATTTTGATTGCACCGTAGCTTTTTAATTTTACTGTGTTTATACCTCACTCTTTGTAATGCATATTTAATTGCAAAAAATAAAGCAAGAGATTTTTCGGCTGGGTTTGCTGAATTTGGGCACCGGTTCGTGTGAACCTGTGCAAACCGGCTGAATAGCACCATTGGTCATGACCCAAATAGTAATAGTGGTACTGATCGACACAGTATTTCACATTGCTATGCTCCCCTAATAAAAACGTTCGGTGGCTGCAAATCTTTTATCGGATTTTATGTCACGGCCCAAACAAGAAGAGGTTTTTTCAACTGAAATCTTATTGCTGAGTATAAACTGTGAAAAAGAGCTTTTAATAAGTTTGCTGTTTAAAATTTGTGATCCCGTTGCGTCGGGCTTTCAAAACAGCAAAACATTTTGACATTCTGAATTAAACTAAATCTAAAATCCGCCGCCGCCTAGTTGAATAAAAGACTGCTAAATTCTAGTTCACGAAAGCTTTTCCAAGTTTATACTCCATTTTTATTTCGGTTACTTTAATTTATATCTGCTTTTGTACTGTGCCTTGTAAGCCCGGTGCCAGGATAGCGTGGCTGGGGGGGGGGGGGGCATAAAAATATTTGGGGAAGCACAAAAACTTTAATTCTTTAAATTCGAGAGGGTGGACCAAAAAAAACAAAGGTGTTCATCGCGAAATTCGACGAAATCTGGGGTAAAGACCAAAAAAAGGGTCTTCATCTCAAAAACTGCGCGAATTTCCACAAATTCGGGTCTTCATTTTAAAAAATGCGCGAATTTCCACAAAATCTGAGGTGAAGACCAAAAAAAAAAAAAAGAAAATAAGAAAAAGGTGTTTATCTAAAAAATGCGTGAATTGTCCTGAATTCTGGGGGGTTGAAATCACAACAACAAACTTTCTTTATCGCAAAATCTACAAAAAATCAATTTTTGCTTACGAATTCTGGAGTGATAACCAGTATTTTGGGAGTGTCAGGCCTCAAACTACCCTCCAGTAGCACCGAGCTTGCTAATTTCTGTGGGGCACAATCCTCACTTGGGGGGCACATTTCTCGTTTGGGGGGGCACAAGCAGTGATTTCGGGAGCACGGCCCCGGAATGCCCCTCCGTGGCGCAAGGCCTGGTGCTTTGGCTCTAATGAGAGAGGGACTGTGCCGTCGCCAGAGTAACCGAAGTGATGGGGCACTAGTCGGAAGTGTGGGGCACTAAAATAGACTGAACTTTTGCACATAAAAATTGATATTTTACGGCTACAAATTGTGCGCTATTTGAACAAATTTTACATTCATGTTTGAAAAAACACGTTTAAGGCCGGCAGCATTTCTTTGTTTGCTTCATCTGCTGCCCATATAATTGCTTAAAAATCTCTCTGCAGCAATGACCAGAAGCGCTCCCAGGATTTTGCTAAGAAGGAGGGGGCTTGAACCAAAACTAAAATCTTTTTGCAGAAAAGTTGTCTAATTTAGGCCCCGTGCTAAACAAGCTGATGCAACTCAAGCGTATCACAGAGCGGTCTTGGGGAGCAGAGCCTCCAGCCGTTGGGCAGTTTTTGTGATTTTGCGGCTAAAAATAACAATTTTACCGCCATATCAATCACATTTTGCACGTTTTTGAAGCTATGCAGAATGAATAACTGCAGTAAATTGCTAAAATTCAGAAGTTATTGAAAAAATTAAATTGCCTAGCCCCTTCAGCCTCCTCTTACTTCAAGTCAAGTCCAAAACATGTTTAAACGCTAGTATTTTGGAGTTAAATCTTCTTAATGACTTGGCGAAAGGGGCCAGAAGCCCCCTTAGCCCCTTCCCCCTGGTTGCACCACTGATTGCGACCTGAAAAATCTTGAATGTGCTGGTCTTTTAAAAAAACGTTTTCACGTATTGTTTTAGGTCATAATCTCTAACGAGGTACCGGTAACGATTCTGTAGGCTTACACCTCTTATCCGGACATATCCGTAAAGGCGTGTTAATAAGTCGAATTATTGCGTCACATTACACTAATACACAGCAGGTGTTTGCCAGTAATTTTGCAAAAAATTGAGAAAACTGGAAACGAGAGTTAAGTTTTAACGTTAATCATAATTCCTTTTTTCATTATTTTCTGGTGTCTTGTGGTTACACGATGTTCCAAAAATATATTCTGAGTAAACCGAAATGGGTGGGTGAGGCACAAGCAGTCGTTAGGGGGGCACGGCCTCCCCTTAGCAACGGCACTGGAGAGGGACATTAACAATGCCCTCCTCCTTCTGTCTAATTACGCTCCTGGCAGAGATCTATTTTCTGCCTTTGTCAGATCATGATCATGAAAATTGAAAAAGTTATCGCTTTCATATAGATTTCCTAATCCTCCTTACACAGAAAAAGCTTCTCATAAGCTTTCGAAATTACAGGACTCACATTATTAAGATTAGAGTTTCCTGACTTCATTGCCGGTTTGTTGATTTTTAGTAAGCGTAAATATCAGTTGTGGGAACTTTAAGTAGAACTATGGAGCGCCGTTTGTGTACCCGAATTTGTGCAATGTTTTTTTGCATATTTAATTAAATAGTCATTTTAATTAAATATACAAAAATAAATATACAAAAAAAACTAGTGCAAAAATAAATATGCAAAAATTTTTTGTGCGGACTTTTTTTGACTATTTATTTTTACAATAAGAAAAAACTGCGCAGAATATACCGTTGCAAAAGTAAATAGTCAAAAAAACTGCGCACAAAATAAAGCGTTGCAAAAATAAATCGTCAAAAAAACTGCGCACAAAGTAAAGCGTTGCAAAAATGCGCTGCAGACATTTTTGTATATTTGTTAGTGGAGCGTGGCAAAGCTGCTATTTGATGCGCTATCGGCTGTTCTTTAATGCGCTCTATGAGCAGCCGAGAGCGTTTTGCCACGCTCCACTAACAAATATACAAAAATGTCTGCAGCGCATTTTTGCAACGCTTTATTTTGTGCGCAGTTTTTTTGACGATTTATTTTTGCAACAGTTTATTCTGCGGCAGTTTTTTCTTATCGCAAAAATAAATAGTCAAAAAAAGTCCGCACAAAAAATTTCTGCATATTTTATTTTTGCACTAGTTTTTTTTGTATATTTATTTTTGTATATATAATTAAAATGACTATTTAATTAAATATGCAAAAAAGCACTGCACAAATTGGGGTACACAAACGGCGCCCCATATAGAACACTGATTCCCACAGCAACAGAGTGCGCAAAAATAGTCGAGTCAATTTTTATTCATTTCCAATGGTATTTTCTTATTTTTTTCTAAGTTATTATTTTTCCTGAATGACTCGAGGGTAGACTTGAGTCCTTTTCTCATTTTCAAAAATACCTCGAGTCGACTCTACCCACTTTTGTTGAAAAGACTCGACCTGAGTCAACATACACCGGTGACTCGACTCGAGTCACAGAAGAAGTGACTCGTTCCAGCCCTGTATAAAAGTACCACCCTCCTCCACAAAAAACACTTTTAGAATCATTCAGTAAACTTAATCATTGAATTGCTTTTATTTGCATTTTTTTTTAAATTTCCAATAAAATAAGATATATTAAAACAAAGAAAAAACAAATTATTTCAACATTATAGTAATGGGGCGAATAAGTGCGAGATTATGGAAGATAAAACAGCAAAAGTCTGCAGAATATCATAATTAAAAAATTTGAAAGAAAATAATCAACTGAACGACAAGATAAGAGAAAACATGCAAAAAACCAAAAGAATAGCACACAACTGTCGCAACTAATTTAACCCGTTAAGTGCGGAATTAATGTAAAGCTATTGCTGCTGCAGTTCATTATTAATTTTACCACTTGCTTAACTTTCTTGTCTAATTTTTAACAACCTCAAAATGTCGGCGAAAATCACCTGAGATAAAGCAATACGCAATTTTCAAGAAAATAAAAACTTTTTGTACAACTAGCTTTTGTTTTTCTTATTCAATGTCACCTTAATAAAGTGTGCGTAATTGTAAACAAAGCACCCCGGAATCAGAATGAAATGAACTTACTGCATAATTAGAACACCAGGCAATTGTAAAAACAGTTGTAATAAATATTACCAGTCTTTTAGAAACAGATAATTTTGTTTCACGCTCTGAAAAAGCAATTGGCTTGGTCGACAATAGACGTTTTACAAATCGAACGTGTTAATACCGTTTCATACCAATCAAAACTATATAGTGCATCTTCGATTATCCGGTCAAGTTGAGCATTCTTTTCCAAAATCTTGGCCGCATAAGAAAAGTATCTATCAAAGAGTACGCACCGCCCACCACCTACACCACACTTAAAGAACCTAAAGAATGAAAAAAACGAAACTACAGTAGTATGAGGACAAGCTTAGTCACAAAACAATTTAAATACAAAATAACAAACGAGTTTCTTGACAACATTGTTTGTTTGATTTTTGGTTTTTCCCAGAGTAAAATGTGTAGATATGAGACTAAATAATTGATTGTATCTACCAGTTGAACCCGGCCGGTTAATCGAGGGGCCGGTTAATCGGGGGCCGGATAATCGAGGATGCATACTGTAATTAAAATATTGTACTTTTTGAGACGCAATTCAATCTTTATACCGATGCTTCGTGGATTTGAAGGGTGGTAACAACTAAACGAGTCAATTCACGTCTCTTTGATAAGAGGTCAGACTAATATTAATTCCAGCCTTGTCAAAAACAGATTGAGCGTACGCAATCTTTGAATTAACAATTACTTTCAGTTTGTCTGTAAATGGATCGATTTCGTTTTTTTTTTTCTTTCTTTTATTGTTGCCTTGCATGTTCTCACTTAGACAGAGCAACCTTTCCTCCAAATTATCCAGCTCAAAACCGATCTTGCTTTGCAGAAAGTTTATCACTTTTCTCATTTCGTTGACTGGATCTCGCATAAGGTTTTCATAAATCAATATATAATATTCACAACCGTCTGCTGTGACTACCCTCTCTATCAATTCATGCCAATCCGCGGATTTTTTTGGGTTTCTTGACAAAATCTCCAAATTCTAAACACAATTTGATCAAAAATAACGCGGTTGCGATAGTTCAGTTGGTAAAGCGTCGGGTTGGTAATCGAAAAGTTGCTGATTCCTGGTTTGATTCCCGAACCATAAGCATAGCAAAGGGGAAAGGGAGCTGTGATGCCCGGGCATAATGACCTAGAGTCTAAATATGAGCCCGGCCAACTCGCTATGTGCCAAAGGTGTCTACGATCAGAATTTCAGAAGTTAACTCCTACAGGATTTTTGAACAATTTCGGAAATGATCAGGAAGAAAACTGTTAATTTTTTTACTTAAGCAGCATCAGATCTGGATCAGGACCGTAACAAAAAAAATGGCAAATTCTTGGGGTTGTAAGCATCAACGGCGATTAACTTTGATCGACAGATTAAGAAAATCTTGCGAGAAAACTTTGCACGAATGATCGGGCAAATCGGGCAAATTGTTATAACTCTGTAAACTTACGAATTCAATTTTTTTAATGTAATAATTACTCCAACGGTTTAGATGATAGAAAATTGATAATCCGTGAACCAAACTTAACCTACGTTGGTGCATCCGACCTTTAAAGATAATGAGATGCAGTAATAACTTAAAAAAGGCAACCTTTGGATGATTTTTGGCCTCTTCTAAGTTATATGACGTAAAAAAACGTTTTTATGACCTAATCCCTTTAGTTAGACATTTAGTTAGAATTCGAAAAACAAACTTAGGTGTAAAATTTGAACAACAAATGACGGCATTTTTGTTAAAAATTGGCCATGTCCATGACGTTTACCACGATAACGTCATCAAATCGCGACTAATTTCTATAAAAACTTCAGGCAAATACTAATCCATGCGCCAAATTTCATGCTTATATTTTGCATAGTGGGTTAAATATGCAATTTGGCATTTGCCATTTTGCGTATTTAGTTCAACATGCAATTTGTCATTTTTCATAATATTTACTTAAATATGCAATTTGGCACCAAAAAAAGCACAAAAGCACTCATTTTTATTACTTTATATTTGGCGCCCCATAGGAATGTGAAGGCATTACGCCAAATTTGATACCAATAAATACTGTAATTCTATGTTCATCGTTATCGATTTCATGTTATGAAGATAACTTCCAGCATCAAGATGGCTAAAACAACCACCAAACTCAGAAGTTGCGAGCAGTTGGAGAAGTAATGTTCACATTATCTTTATCGAGCCTAACAAGTCATTAGCACTTGTTGAGACTATCACGTGGCTTGGAAATGTGCACTTGTGCAGTTTAAACCAGGGTGTTGGAACTGGAGCCAGAGCTAAGGAGCAACTTAGTTTTTGCTGGAGCTGGAGCCAAATTTTTGTCGAAGCCGGAGCTGGAGCCAGTCTACAGTATTTTAGAATTGCTCCAGCTCCAGATTTGCTCCAAATTAAAAACTGATCCTTTGCTCACTGAGATTTCTTGCTCGAATGTCAAACTGTGTAATGCTATCATTGCATTGTTTGTTTCGCTGAGTGTACATACGCAAGCGCAATATATGCGTAAAACAATATGTTAAATGCAATCTTTTGACCTTGTTTTTAAAAATTAAAAAGCAAATTTTAGCGGGCATAAAATTCTTCAATTAAATAAAGTTAAAATTCAATCCGGTTGCAAAAACGCTGGAGCAGAAGGAGTTATTTTTAGGTAGCTCTGGAGCTTGAGCTAAGTCTTGATAGAAAAGAGCTCCGGAGCAGGAACAGTTTTGAAATTTATTTAGCTCCAACACAATGGTTTAAACAACCATTACAAATTATGCTGGTGTGTGTTCGATAATTTGCTTCAGCTCTTATTAAGGTTATGTGAGCTTTTATCGACATCCGGATGTAAAATTGTTCGGAACCACCATAGGCATAGCCAGGGGAGGGGGGGGCAGGGGGCCCGGCCTCCCTTCAATTAAAATACCACCAATGATAAAAACTTACAACAACATAGCTTAGCGATGTATAGTTGTATTTTTTTTTCAGTAATTACGCACATAACGATAATTAACAATAATATTAATGACAACAAGGGAGCCATGGGGCCCCTAAATAATAACCAGGGGGACCCTAACTAACAACCAGGGGGCCCCTGGTTCCTAACTGACAACCAGGGGGCCTCAAGGCCTCTAACCGATTACCAGGGGGCCCCGGGGCTCTTAACTGACAACCAAGGAACCCCGGGGCTCCTAACTAACAACCAGGGGGCTCCGGGGCTCCTAACTGACAATCAGGGGGCCCTGGGGATCTTGATTGACGACCAAGGTGCTGGCACAGGGGCCTCTTAATTCAAATTTTTAACAATTTATATGCAAAACCTGTGAGAAATCTAAGAGTTCTGTCCTAAAAGTTGCAACCCCAGTCCTTCGTTTAACGTTATTATGAACTTAAAGCTATAACACAGGTGGTAATGCAAACCCCCCCAATTGAAATACCACCAATGATAAATACAATCAGAGCATAGCCAGTATGTTGTCCTTGTCCGGAATTGCAGTTTCTTTAATTTACGATTTACTCCTACAAAAGTTGGTAATAATTATGACGACCTCGTGCCACGTCGTAATAATGTCATGCAATTCTCGGTGGTTTCAAAAAACTGTCAAGTGACTTGACTCGAGTCCTCCACGTTTTAGAAAAAAAGTTATTTTAATTTTGATTTAAATGCTTTTTTTTATTTTTTATGAAAGAACTTAAGGGCGCGATCTTATCTCAAAATCATAGGTGTAGACACGGGGGTGGCCCAGGTGGCCTGAGCCCCCTCAATTGAACTGCATCAATGACAAAAATTTGACAAAAAAGCCTTGTTTCTTCATTTGTAGTTTCTTTTAGCATTTTTGCGTACAGCAGTACACGCGAACAACAGTAATCAACAATAAGTAAAATTGACAACCAGGGGGCCCGGCGTACCCCCTTAAATCAATTTTTTCCAACCAATTTAAACATATAACCAGGGTGAAATCAAAAGTTTTTGTCCTAAAAGTTGCTCCCTCAGTCTTCATCAAACTTTTATGAACGTAATGCAATAACATCGCCGTATTTGCCACATGACACAGTGCCAGGGCCCCGCGCTCAGGTAGTAGGACTTCTATTGGTCTTCATTTATATTTGGCAGGAAGACGTTGCAAAAATCCGCAAAGTGCCAGGGGTCCAGCGCAATGTAAATCCGGCCCGGGAATATCATCTTTCGTAAGCGTAACCATCTATTGTATCATTTTTCAATAACGATTCACCTCCACCAGGCCTGTTTTTACGCACAAAATTAAAAAAAAATAGCTAGGAAAAGTGCTTATTGAACAAATTATTGAATTTCAATTGAGGGGGCCTGGACCCCTTGGCCGTACATGTACTCTTATAACTAGTTAACTTCATGACAAAGCAAAAATCTCTACGGAAAATCATCGAGTTGATTATAATTTACTGCTAAAATATTGCTGGAGGAAATGTGCCTTATTTCTCTCTACATGGACCAAATCACTTACAATTAAAATTTTACACCATAATGTAAGATTTTAAACGTGTTTTGGACTTTAATTGCAAGTAAAAGGAGGATCGAACAATTAATTTTTTTCGATTGGCTTTCAAATGTTAAAAATCTAGTTCTTTCAAATGGCTGTGAACACGTGCGAAATGTGATCAATGGGATTAAAATGGCTTTGTTTTTTCAAAAACTTACAAAAATCGCCCAGCGGCTGGGGGCTTTACCCCCAAACCCTCGTCTATGATACGTTTGAGTACACTAGCTTACTCAAACCGTTTCCTAAGTTAGACGTTTGCACTCTCTAACTATTAATTTTCGCCCTCTCCCTTTACCAAAATCCTGGTTAAGTGCCAACAGGCTACGGGATCAGGGGCCACATACTATGGTCTTCGGAAAAACACGAACGTTCGTGTTTCGTGAAATTGGCATACTATGGTGTTCGTTGCGAATAAAATTTCCGAATCTTCGTTTCGAAGATTTTCATTTTTCCGAATATTTGTAAATATTTCGCCGAACAAAAGAATCTTCGGCCGAAGACTTTTTTATTCGGCCGAAGATTTTTATTCGGCCGAAGATTTTTTAAAACTTGCACCACATTATTGCTTGCTTTCAGCATGGCTTTGTTATATGAATTTATGAATGAGGATAGAAACTTTGGAAGAAGAACCGGCAGTTTGTTAGAAAGCAAAACTGATCAAGAACTTGTCCAAGAATTTCGGTTGAGGAAGGAAGAAATTTGCCTAGTTTTTGAAATAGTTCGGGAGGATATGAAATGTGTGGGTGGTATAGATCATTGGACTTAAAGACGCTGGCATCGGGCAGTAATCAAAATTGCAATAAAGATTTTATGTTTATTACTTTATTTCACAAGCCACTGTAAGTCGAATATTGTCGGTATTTGTTGATGCTATGGTAAAGAAGGCTTCCCATTATATTTACATGCCTAAAAAAGAAGAAATTTTGCGTTTATTGGAAGATTTTGAGCAAGTGTCTTGTTTGCCTAGAGTAATCGGTGCGATTGATGGTTCACATATTTGCATAATTGCACCCTCTGAAGACGAATATGCCTATGTCAATCGAAAAAGATACCACTCTATCAACATTCAGGCTATATGCAATGCAAATCTTATTCTTCGAGATGTGATAGCCAAGTGGCCTGTATCGCATTATACTCATTTATTCTAGAAGCTTCCTCTGTGCATGATAGGTTTGAAAGCGGCGAATTTGGTAATTGTTGGCTATTAGGTGACAGTGGATATCCTCTTAATTCATTGATGGAATCAGCAATTCATTTCCATTTTTGATCCACCATACCTTTCGTCTTGGAGGCGGAAAGCGAAGATGCTAGAAAGTCGTAATTTTGACTAACTCAGCTTACCAGAAGATTCACTTCTTCCTGAGTGAATCTGCGACTCATTTTTGATTTGTCTAAATATAATTTGACAGAAATTTGAGACAACCAAATCAAGATTGCTACATTCAAATGAAACAAAATGTAACACGTGCACAGCAAAGTGGAAGAGGTGACAATGATTTGTTGGGTATTGACAATAATAGACAATTATTTTATGATTGTTACACATTTGATGATGTTTTTCATTCGTGTTTGAACGCAAAAGTAAAAGCAAATTGCTTTTACGAATACGAAAACGATGATTTTTTGTTCGGAATTCATTCAAGAACTTTTTACGAAAATTTTTGAAGCAACAGTTTGTTTTGGAAAGTAAATAATGAGTATCCGAATACGAAAAATTTTTAGTTGTTACATTTTTTTAAAAAAAATGTCGATCAGGAAGAAAATAAAGTTATACTTTTACGAAGAAAAATTAATTCAAACTTTCAAAAAATGTTTGTTGAAATCTATTCCGAATAAAAATTCGAAAACCGAATGACTTCCGAAACACAAATATTCGTGTTTTTCCGAAGACCATAGTATGTGGCCCCAAATCTTCCATTCTACGACATCTTTGTCCTACAAAAAGTTCCTTTTTTGAAAAATACTGATGAGGTCATTGCATGTGATTTGTGGTTTGGCCTCCCCCCCCCCAATGAAAAATCATGGCTACGCCTATGGGAACCATTGATGCATACTGTGTTGGCCTATAATATTGATGACAATCATGCATTATAATACTCAAATACAACGTATAGTCCTTAAAATACTTAGCAAAAAAATTCAGACAACCCTTCCTGCGCTTACTTGAAGACAAAAATAAAGATTCACTCGTATGACCAACGTGGCCGCCTCCTGTTCTGCGATTGTAATCCGCGATCAAAGCGTCATAAGGATTTCGAATCAGTAGGAGTGCTATTTTATGCGGAGAAGGATCAATTTTAAAAAAGTGATTTTTCACTACAATGACTCGTGTAAAATCACGGGAAAGCTCTCCTAAAAAACCTGAAATAAATCAATGTAAAGTATTACACAAAGATTTTATTGGTTGTTTATTTACCATGTCAAAAACCAAACGAAATACAACGGATACGAGCTACTGAATATTGCAGTATACTTCAGTTTAACATTACGTACCTAAAAAACTTCGATTAAGAACATAATAACGATTATTGTTAGCGTAATAATGAATGTTGATAAACTCGGCCTGTAGGGTCATTGAAAAAAAATTGTTTCAAAACATTATTTGTGAAGCCTGGGCCTATAAGCGAATTATTAGCGATGTTATAGACTGCAGAGTAAATTGTAAATTTTCATCTAATGCTCACTACATGTCACCTAGTTATGGCATCCATTGTTATTATAAATTTATCAATTCATTTACAACATATAATCACTAACACGTGTCAGTCGTGTCAGTATCGCTCTTTTCTGTTCTGTCTCTGCCCTATACTCTATCCGTTTCTAAATGTGTCTGTCTGTCCCTTTCTGTCTGTCTCTATCTGTCTCTGTATGATAGTGTGTTTGCCTGTTTGCCTTTTTCTCTGTTTGTTTGTCTGTATATCTATCTTTCGTTGTAAGACTTTTTTATGAAATTTTGGGGTTAGCAGCTTGAGATTAAACCGCCACACTTTAACGTAATTTCAGCATCTTCTTCATTTCGCACGATCATCGAGTATCTAAGCAATCTCAGCCCAGATTTTTAATGCAACTAATCCATTTTGTTTGGGGCTGTTCTATAGCCCTTTTTATTGTCAGCTCCAGCAAATAGTAAAAATTGCTTGAAAACTTCTGAGATATTTTGCTTACTATCTTTTATTTTTACATCTTGGAAAATCAAGCTTTATGCTGGATCTATGGATGTCCAGATAATCTCAACATTGATTGAATTGAGATCGTTCAATTCAAAGAAGTAAGAGTTCAATGTTCAGAGATTTTTTAGTTTCAGAATTACTCATGTTGTAAAAGAATTAATAGCGGTAAATCTTGATTTTCGTGAAAACTTTATCTCGGGCACTTGCACTTTTGTCGAAAATTATCAAAGCACTTATGATGGTTCTGTTTTGATAAAGACGTTCTGTTTTGATAATTACCCAAGTCTCACAGTATTGCTAAAGTAAGAATAATGCTTTTCCTCAGAGTAAAGATAGATCTTTTCCGTGGTTATGCAATCCAGACATACGACGTAGGCCTACTCTACATGAGTCTACAATATACTACATTTTGAATCCTTCAATTTTAATTGTTCCATCTATTGCACTCTTGTTTTTTAATAGGTTTATTATTCGGTACATTGGTCTGATCGGCCAAAAATTGTACAACAATTAGATGGGAGCTTGCTGAGAAGCAATCTCAGAGAACGACCGACGCGTGTTGAACAAAGGGATTCTCAAAAAAAAACAAAAAAACTCGCTTTCCGTTAAGAAATTAATTACAAATATTTTCTGGAAAAAGAAGGTTTGAAATTTCAAACATTGTCACTATACAGTATATATTCAATTGACAACATAGTGACTGATCATAATAAAAAAAAAATTCTATTCAAATCTAAGCCGCTGAACTAAACAACAAAAACAAAGTTAAACAACTGCTAATATCAAAAAAAAACTAACGCCCTAGCTTGAGCCTTTCAAAAACTTGATTTTTGCGGGGTCCATTTGGGAGGTCTCGGGTAGTTGGTACCCCCAAACAATGTCAAAATATTTGTCTGTTAAATATTTACTGATATCAAAAAATGCATCTAGGCTAAGCAATTCAAAAAATTTATTTTTTAGGGGGTCTCCGAGGAGGGGGGAGTATCCCCAAACTATGTCAAAGCATATGTCTGTTAAATATCTACTGATATCAAAAAAGCTGGCACCCAAGGTTAAGCCGTTCAAAAAATTGATTTTGGTGGGTCATTTGGTGGGGTCTCTGGGAGTGTGGTGCCCCCAACTATATCAAAATATTTGTCCGTTAAATAGCTATTGATATCAAGCAACACTGGCACCTTAGGTTAAGCCGTTCAAAAAATTGATTTTTGTAAGGTCCATTTGGGGAGGTCCCCGGGGGGTGTGGTACCCCTAAATCATGTCAAAATATTTATCTGTTAAATATCTACTGTTATCAAAAAAACTGGTACACAAAGTTAAGCCGTTCAAAAAATTGAGTTTTGGGCCCTCATTTTGGGGGGGTTTGCAGCTCAGCAACTTTACGTAAACATTAGATTTTAACAGAGGTGGAGTCGAGGACACAAGGCTCGGGGCCAAGGATACAAAAAAAATCCGAGGCCAAGGACAGCCTTTCCGAGGACAGACTCTCTCGAGGCCAAGGACAGGAATGCTCGAGGCCAAGGACCAAGGACACAGCCGCAAGTGTTTTCCACAAAAAAAAAGGTCTTCAAAAAAGTTTTTCAAGCAATCTCCAATTCATAGGCGTAGCCAGAATTTTTGATTGGGGAAGTCTAAACCACAAATCACATGCAATGACGTCATCAAAATTTGCCTGTTGGCACTTAACAAGGATTTTGCGAAGGGAGAGGGATTAAACTAATATAGTCGAAAAGTGCAAATATGTAACTTTGGAGACGTTTTGAGAAAGCCAGTGTAACTCAAACGTATCACAGACAAGGGGTCTGGGGGCGGGGTCCCTAGCGGCCGGAGGCTTTGGGGGTCTGTTGGGCGGTTTTTTATAATTTTTTGGAAAAAAAGTTATTTTAATGCCATTGAATCACATTTCGCACATGTTTAGAGCCATTTGAAAGCACTAGATTTTTGACATTTGAAAGCCAATTAAAAAAATTAAACTGTAGAATCCTCCTTAGTTGCAATATAAGTCCAAAAAACGTTTAACATCTTGCATTTTGGTGTTAAAGTTTAATTGTAAGTGATTTGTTCCAGGTAGGGGGAAGTAAGGTGCATTGTCTCGAGCAACATTTTAGCAGTAAATGAAAACCCACTCAAAGATTTTCCTTAGAGATTTTTGTTTTGTCATGAAAATAACCAGTTATTGAAGTGCATGTTAGGCCAGGGGACCCAGGCCCCCTCAATTAAAGTTCAACGATTTGTTCAATCAGCATTTTCCATGGCTAATTTAAAAAAAAAGTATTTTGTACGCAAAAACTGGCGAGGTAAAGGTGAATTAATGAATTGTTATTGAAAAATAGTACAATATATGGTTACGCTTACTAACCAATAACCATGTTATTGCCGGGCTGGATTTACATCGCGCTGGGCCCCTGGCACTTCGGAGATTTTTGCAACATCTTTCTTCCAAATGTAGGTGAAGACCATAAAAAGTCTTAAGATTTGAGCGCAGGGCCCTTAGCTGGTACTGCACAATATTGTGGTAAATCCGGCCTTTGTTACTGCATTACGTTCATAAAAAGGCTAGATGTGATCCTGAGATAGCAACTTTTAGGACAAAAACTATCCATTTCTTCCAGGTTTACATTTAAATTGGCTGGCAAAAATTGATTTGAGGGGGTCCCGGGGCACCTGGTCTTCAATATTGTTGTTCGCTACTGGTGTAAGCGAAAAATGCTAAAAAGAAACTGAAACTGAAGTAACAATAGGCTTTTTTGTCACATTTTTGTCATTGGTAAAATTTCAATTGGGGGGGAGGCCCGCTTGGCTAAGCCTATGCTCCAATTGCGGAAAACAAAAAAGGTATTTGCAAATTTTCCGCAAGGTTTCTGGCGTTTTCCAACAAAATTTCAACGATTCAAAAAGGACAGGGCAATTTTCGAGGACCTAAGGCTTCAAGGCCAAGGACTTGAGGCTTCGAGGCCAAGGCCAAGGACTTCAAAATGTGTCCTCGAGGACTCCACCTCTGGATTTTAATGTTCTGTGGTTTAGAAGAAGAGCGAACAAGATTTACGACGAAAAAAAGCAAAAACAAAGCAAAAAAAAAGAAAAAATACTTATCGCGGCCAAAAGTGGGTTGGTTGGGATGAAAGGGTTTCTTAAGACATAGCTCATGTGAAATATTTTTCGCCTTACCTAAGCCATTTTTGATTGAGACGGCTTTTTACGACAAACTTTTGGGGCGGTTTTCGGGTCCTAAACTCAAAGTCGCGAGACTAATTGCCTCAAAATTAGGTGCAAATATGCAACTTATTAACCTCAAACTGTTGGCAAAATTTGATGTAGCTAGATCTAACCGTTCTCGAGTTATAAGCAAAAGTGTGAAATCTCACACTCATTAGTTTGAAAATGGCCAAGTAAAAACACAAAAACACGCTACGCGAGCGTCGGTCGTTCCAATTACTGATCTTCAACTACCGAGGTAAACGCGCTTAACAATGGCCAGCTGACGGCATAATTAACTAATACCTGTTTTGACTAACCCATCATCCGTAAAGGTGATTCCAGTGTAGAGTCCAGATGTTTGTTCGATCATGTGGCGAGTCCACGTAAACGCGCTAAACTATGGCTAGCTGACGGCATAATTAACTAATACCTGTTTCGACTAATCTATTATCCGTAAACGTGGTTCCAGTGTAGAATCCAGATGCTTGTTCGATCATGTGGCGAGTCCACGTGTTTCCTGATCCAGGAAAACTGACAAATTGAGTAAACTTGTGGTTTAAAGTTTTTGGAAGAAATTTCAGTGGCTGGCATCTGGCATCTTTAGCGAGAGATTTGTAGACTTTTGTCGAGTTTTCTTCACATTGTTCGGTTAGGTGATTCCAGTTAAGCCTGAAACATTTAATGATGTAATAGAAGGAGTTGTAATCAGGTTCAAAATGGCAAAATTTTTTTGCTCTTCTTCATTATGAAATAATAAACTGTTGGTTCTCCGCTATAATTTTTTATTTCTTTGAAAATATTTTCAGTTGACTTTAAACTGTATCGAATTAAAAAATGCTTGAAATACTATATGTAACGAGTTGACATACTAAACAACGTCATCGTGTGATAATAACGTCATAGCTTTAGTGCATGGCTTTTGTAAAGACGTACTGTACATGCAAAATTTAAGCTGAGACATGTCGTTGTATCGTAAAATTGAGTCAAAATCTTTTTTTTATGATGCATATTTTATCCTCCTGTCACTGGATAGCGTCAGACTGACCGTTTACAGGAGGATTATTGGATGATCCACACTATTGGATGATCCGCATACTTTTTATTGCACTAACTGCTTCAAGCTTAGAGGAATCTGCACCAACTTATGAATTTTCAGTAATGCAATGTTCCTGTGGATTTCTTCGAATTCTTGTCCACTGAATTTGCTACTTGTTCGAAGCCACCAAGCAGAGAAAGTTATAGCAAAGCGTCTTATCCAAGGACGCAACAACGTGATCATGGTGCAGATTCAATGCAAATCATGCAATCTGGGTCGTCGTAAAAACGACGCCTTTATTCTCTCTGCCACGCTGCCGACAAAATTCATTATACTCGCTGTATTAGGCAGAAGCGTGTAACGAGTTTGCGGCGCCCATCTCTGCGATATTGTGCTCGGGCAACACCGCTCCTTTCGAGGAAATGTCACAACGCTGGCGAGCCGTTGGCAATGCTATGTTCAATTTGACCGGCAGAAATTAGAAACTCAGATCTCCACTCCAAAGACGAACGCCTTATTGCTCGACCAACCGCTATAAAATTGAGTCATTTTTGACTAAGCAAAAGAATTCAAAGCCACCAATAACAGTAATTTCATCAACCCAAATCCAGTGGAAACACATATATTCCACCTAAAATGACTGCCAACAATCGCCAAGTGAGAAGCTTTACATGTTATTTTACTGTGATTTATCATTTAAAGATGTTTGTTTGATGTCAGTATTAATTTGCACCTTATTATTGCTGGCTTAATACCTCTGTTACGTGTATTGAGTTTATTTCTGTGAAACTATTTGAATGTTGCTGACAGGCCTATGGCCTCTTAGTCAGCCGCATCAACACCTGTTGGTGTTATCTCTAGGGGGATATATGAATTGCATATTATTATTATCATTAGTATTATACAAAGCCTCATGAATGTTTTGATATTTTAACGGATAAAAATAGAGTAGTGAGAATACATTCTTTTGTATTTGAACTTTGTTTTCATTATTTTAAAAGAGTTTGATATGTTTTTAAAAAATTATTTTTAGCAGGATAAGAGAAAATTGATAAAGTCTCATCAAATTCGCAACATCAATATCAATTGTTGAATGTAAAGTAACATTTTAATGAATTTTTCAAAAGCATTTCAATCCAAAATCAACTCCAAACTCTTGAACTTATGTCACTATTATTCAATACCATATAATTTCAAATTATTTTCTTACTCTTCTGTAAATCTTCCGCAAATGCACGTTGACGTAGAAACGTCCGCGAAGGCAAGAGGCAGCTTCATTTTGCTACAGAACAGAATGCAAGAAGATGATGTAGTATTAGTTTGCTTCTTCAGGCAATCTGACAACAGCAGTTGTTTTTTTACATCCATTTTGATACAATTAATATAATTGGTTTCTTCTATGTTCTCCAGTTGGTCTCCTGCAATTACATCTCCTGATCAAACGTATGCACAACAAATACACTGAGTGTTTTAAAATAAGGCCCTCCCTTTGGAGCTACATGAAAATTTATGAAGTTTTTTTCAAAAGTTTGTTTTGAAGTTCATTAAAGTAAGTGTCAAGTGAGCTAATTTTCATTTCAAGTTTGTTCTATTTTCATGTCAAGTAACTTAGTTAAATAAACCTTCGTAGGTAATGATTAAAAAATACAACAAAAAATAATAAAAGAAAAGTAGATGAATTGCTAAGCTTGGGCAAAAACAAAAACGCCAATTCATTTTTACTGCTTCTGATCTATAACATCAAAAAAGCATGAGTTGTCATCTCATAGAATTGTGTGGAAAGGCGTACAAGAAACTGCAATGATTTATTGTTATTCTCATCGATCTGCGACGATCTGAGGAGGAAATTCTAGGGAAAATGGAGTTTGATATTCCGTTTTTTTTGCGATTTATTAAGATTATACCCCTAAAAAATGCAGGCTATGGGGCAGGCAAATGGAGGCACCACAAAATATTGACGATTTAGAGAAAAAATTAAATAAATGCCTGTTCTAAATCTGCGTAATTTCATTACTTTAGTATTTTAGTCATGCTGTGGAGCAGCGGTCACCAAACTACGGCCCGCGGGCTGGATCCGGCCCGCGAAGTGATTTTATCCGGCCAGCCAGATGTTGCGGAAATAAAAGCTACTACAACTGTTACGCAAAAAAGTTACCAAATTTTTTATGAAAGATTGACGTTGTTGTTGTTGAACCTTGTGTTGCCCAATATTGTACTCTTTTAAATGACTAATAAAAAAACAGAACAGATTCTGAGTGGTGGGTGTTTAATAAAAAGATGGGAAGAACAATGTTTTTTGCGAAAGCCAATAAAGGTATAGTCAGTTGCCTGATCAGTAGCGTAGGTGGGGGGGGGGGCTATAGCCCCCCCATTGGCATGTCGACCAAAATGCAGAATGAGAAAAACTACGTTTTTAGCACTTTTGAGACCGTTAAATGCACTAGAGTGGACTAAATAGTAATTTAAAACATCTTTTGAAACAAATATTTAAGGGGGGGAGCTAATTTGTTGAAAATAAAACTAACAAATAAATAAAGACTTTGAAAAATGTCAAAAATAGCAATCAAATTTGATCGCAAGTTTAAAAATGTCATCAACAAATATACTATAAACTAAGAAATAGGGGGGAGGGCTATTTAGTATTGTTAATTACCAATTTCTCTCAAATTTTTTTTCATTAGCCCCCCCTCCAATTATTTTTTCTATGAACTGTATACGACATAGATCACTCCGTGTGAGTTTTATTGAACTATTCGATTTTATAATTTACCAGCATCTAAACAAGAGAACTAAAATTTTACCATTAGCCACCTCCCAAATAGCACATTTATGTCACCAGTTTAATCATGTTTGCACTGCCAATTTCTAAGCCACGTTTTAAAAGCATTTTTTAATCAAAATAGCCCTAAAATGAAGTTATTTTTGCAAAAAAATGCAAAATTTTCGAGCGCAGGGGGCTTTGCCCCCAATCCCCCAGCCTAGACCCCAACACACAGCCCCCCCATTGCGAATTTCTGGCTACGCGCCCGTGCCTAATATCCAACAAAAGTGTTGCTATTTTGAAAGAGTATAATCTTCATCGGCACTATGACACCAAACATCTGCTAAAAGATCCCAATTGTTCTACGTGGTGTAGGCCTATTAGTTGTTTCTTCGGCTTTATTTTCTTTTTTGTGATATAGAAACTTTCTTGCTGAAAACGTTCGTTCTTAGTGCGTTGTTGTCATGTTGTTTGTTGAATTTCAACATTTTTTCTACAGGGCGAACTTACCTGTTTAAAAGGGTATTCAGGTCGGAAATTTTTTGCTCGATTTTCTTTCAAAAAAAAACAAACTTGACAAATCTGAAGACTAACTTCACCAAATTTGGGTTTTCTACGACCGTCCGTTCCTGAGATAGGACAGATTCGATGTCCCCTTAGAAAGTTTTTTCCTCTTTGAAATTTTTCCGAGGTTGCCACTTAGAAACGAAAATTTTAAGTAGTTACTGCATGTTCATGATTTTCAATAAATATAAGCCAGCTTTCCAAAAGTTAATCTTTTGTCGCAATATTGACAAAATGGCAACACTGAAGTAAAAAGAAAATTAGCAAATTTGAACTGTAATATCTTGAGAACGGAAAGCCAAAAAATGTTCAAATTTGGTGTAAATGCATTTTAGGCTTATCCCAATTTTTAAGTCTACAGTGAAAAACTTGACTTGAATGTTCTTTTAATGTTTGCCACGTATCACTGGTAGTTTTTGGAGTTGTGTTTTCGTAGCACTAGATCACTACAGATAGTGTCGAAAAGGTGAAAAGTTTTTTTCAAGAACACAATGCCTTGTAGTGCATCACAACAGGAGTTCTTCAGCTATACCAGCATTCCAGCAGTATTTCCATCGCAATTTTGCTATACCGCCGCTGACTTTGCTATTTATTGTGCTCCATTCGAATCAATGGAAATTCTAAATACTTGTAAGTTATATCTGTTCTCAATTCGCATCCGGCCCGCAGCCGCTAATATCGCCGTAATCCAGCCCTCTGCGAAAAAAGTTCGGTGACCCCTGCGGTAGAGGAAGGGGCTTTAATTTTAAAACACCCTGTATCTAGAGAGATTGTTATACACTGAACAAGACTTTTGTCCTTATCAAAAATATGACTGGTTTTCATAATGTTGAAGATTTAGATTGAATTTAGCTAGAGATACTTGATGATTCGATTCTCAAAATCAACATTAAGTTTGCCTGATTTTGGAAAAAAAATTGTGACCTATTTGAAACGTTAAAAGTGTGAATTTACTATAATTAAATCTAAACTAACTGCAACTTGTTCAGACATCCACAAAATTCCGTGAACTTTTATCACTATCATCACTTTGCTTCAGAAGCGAGTTTGGCCTTATTACAGTGCTTATAGAATCTTGAAGCTATAGCTCCTCCAGTAAGAATTTGAATTACAGAAAATCCAAGAAGGTTATTCTTTTTCTCCTAAAACCTTGTTTTCTTGTAGGGAAACAACCTTATGCATATGCGAACTGACTATTCAATACCTTTTATGCAGCTCGATTTTAACCAGTACCAATCGGCAGCGTTTTCTCCACCACAAGTGGCATTTCTGTTGCCCGAACAAGGTATCTTACATTGTCCTCTCTCGAACAGTTTATCATACTTTGTTGCTGGTTTCATAGTTTCTGTACAGATGCATTTTTCACCCGCAAATAATCCGGCATAGCGATAACTAAACTTCCTAAAAGAATGAAGCAGACATCACTAATCATACTTTTTACATCGTCTTGAATTAAATCGTCAAACCCGCAGTTAGAAACGCAACTCACAAAAAAGGAAACTAAAAGTAGTTTACAGTAAGAGGTGAATAGCCAGTAGCGTAGCCAGGGGGGGGGGGGGGCGGGGGGGGCTCGAGTGCCCCCATTGGCTTGTGAAGTATGCAAAATCGCATGTTTTTGGTGCTTTTGAGGCCGATTTTTTGTTAAAAATTGAAAATAGCCCCCCCCATAGGAAAACAGCCCCCCTGAAACGTTTGAATTTTCGAAATTGGACGAAAAATCACTCTTAATTTCGGTGAAGACCTTTTTTTTTGTTTTTGGAGACCACCTAATTTTGGGCGGAAAAAACCCTTGAATTTCCGAGGTTTCCGAGAAATTTCGTCTCAATTTTCGGACAAACCGTGTGAAACTGATTCAAGATCAATGAAAATTCGAGTCAAGGTCGTTTGCACTCTTCTCACTCTTTCAAAATAGCCCCCTCCCTTTTCCAAATCCTGGCTACGCGCCTGTGAACAGCTACAACAAAAAGTTTTCATAGTCATATTGTGCAAATCCAGAAATTTTAATGCTGCAAAGTCCTTAACTGTAACAAACACATTTCGGTTTGGGTGCGAGAGATTGGATTCAAACTATTGGGAATCTGATGTAATTTCCAAAATATCACGTGTTTGTATCCTTCAGAAAGAAATTTCTAAGAACATTTCTCTGCAAGATTCCAGTTTCTATTTTGAAGCATTTTTTTCTGTTTTGAAAATTGTAAATCCAAATATAAAAAAAAAATTGTGTAGAACATTAAGCAAAAATGCATAGATACAATAAAAAAACAAATCAAGAACAAACTCATGATTTTAAAATCTCAAGAACAGCAAAACACTTATTGCCAGAACGAACAAACGTTCGTAAAAAAGAAAAAAGCGAACACATTGAACAGCCGAAATTGAAATTGACTAACAATGTCAGTCGCATTTGGCCGAAAATGAGTTGTTAGCCAAAAAAGAACAAATTTTTGAGTGAAAAACCTTTGCGTCAAAAGTAAATTGAACGCAAGAAACGCCTTCGAGGTTTCTGACGACCATTTTCAGGCTGAAAATAAGTTGAAAACAAAAAAAGGTGAATGTAGCTTACAATCATAAATCAGAAGATGATCGCCAGTCTTGAAAATTAATATTCAAAAGTCTTGAATATTCAGAAGTCTTGAAAATTAACAATTGCAGTAAGTCGGAATAAAAACTTTCTAAGCGAAGCTGAAGTCCAGTCACTGATTGCAAGGCCGTAACCAGAAGCAATGTTCTATATATTTAGGTGAGAATTTGCAAATTTAGGTTGGGCTCAACATACCCGTAGCGGTCAGATATAATTACCGCGACAGCGGACCATTAAACATTTTCAAATGGTCTAAGTCCTGTTGGACTCTTTCAGGTTAAGGTCCTGCATATTTGACAATTTAAATAGAGTTTTGGTCAACATCTCTGTGCTTGTCCCTTGTATCAGAATCTACGTGGAGTTGTTTTGATTCTTAGTTCTGCCATCCAAGCAAGCAATCTTTTTATAAATCGATAAGTTTCTGTTCAATCATCGCTCAGGTCAAACCATAGATATAAAAAAAGTAAAATGAACGTTTATTTTCTTCGTCTCTTTTTTGCTTAATGATCAGCATTAGCGACTGGGCAATGCCAAACTTATAAACAGGAACGCATTTAAACCATGAGAGGCCCTAGGCTATTCAATTTGTGACGCTCTTCCCTATTTTTAAACTCGGAATTTCTCTCTAAACAAAATAGCATGTCATTGCTTAATGTAAAAATATCAGTGCGTTAAGTTGTTTGTTCTTAACAATCTACCTATTCATGGGTGCAAATTTTAAATTAAAAAATTAAGAATTTAGTTAAGACAGTTTTAATTTCTTTATCAAACAGCCGTTTCAAGAAATAGAGTTACTGCCAGGAGCACAATCAGGATTTTGTTAAAGGGTGGAGCTTGAATTAAAAGTTAAAATATTTCTATTCAAAGGTATTGTCTCATTTAGGTGGCGTGCGGGGAAAACTGGTGTAACTCAAGCGTATTACGGACTGGTTCTGGGGACGGAGCCCCCAGCCGCCGTAGGCCATGGAGGCCTGCAATATTGGTAATTTTTTGGCAAAAATGGCCAGTTTAGTGCCATTTGGATCACACTTCATACTCTTTTAAAACCATTAGAAAGAACTAAATTGCCTAGCCCCTTCCTCTTATTTACAGGTCAAGTTCAAAAAACGTTTAGGCGCTTGAATTTTGAGATTAAATATTCCGAATTACTTCGCTAAGGGCGAGGCTGAAATTCCCTTACCCCCTCTCCGCGGTTGAGCCGGTGGTTACAGCAATTGAATAGAGGAAAACCAAAGGTCCAGATTTACACTGCGCGGGGCCCTTGGCAGAGGCGGAGTCGAGGACACAACGCTCGAGGCCAAGGCCAAGAACACAAAAAAAATCCGAGGCCAAGGCCAAGGACAGCCTTTCCGAGGACAGACCCTCTCGAGGCCAAGGACAGGAATGCTCGAGGCCAAGGCCAAGGACCAAGGACACAGCCGCAAGTGTTTTCCACAAAAAAAAGGTCTTCAAAAAAGTTTTTCAGGCAGTCTCCAATTTATAGGCGTAGCCAGAATTTTTGATTGGGGAGGCCTAAACCACAAATCACATGCAATGACGTCATCAAAAATTTGCCTGTTGGCACTTAACCAGGATTCTGCAAATGGAGAGAGCCTCAACTAATATAGTTGAAAAGTGCAAATACGTAACTTTGGAGACGTTTTGAGAAAACCAGTGTAACTCAAACGTATCACAGACGGGGGTCTGGGGGCAAAGCCCCCGGCTGTTGGGCGATTTTTTGTAATTTTTTGGAAAAAAAAGCTATTTCAAAAAGCACTAGATTTTTGACATTTGAAAGCCAATTAAAAAAATCAAATTGTTTAATCCTCCTTCTAGTTGTAATTTAAGTTCAAGACACGTTTAACATCTTGCATTTTGGTGTTAAAGTTTAATTGTAAGTGATTTGCTCCAGGTAGGGGGAAGTAAGGTGCATTGTCTCGTGCAACATTTTAGCAGTAAATGAAAACCCACTTGAAGATTTTCCTTAGAGATTTTTGTTTTGTCATGAAAATAACCAGTTATAGAAGTGCATGTTAGGCCAGGGGCCCAGGCCCTCTCCACAGAAGTTCAACGATTTGTTCAATCAGCATTTTCCATGGCTAATTTTTTTTTAAAGTAGTTTGTGCGTAAAAACTCTCGAGGTGGAAGTGAATTTATGAATTGTTATTGAAAAATAGTACAATAGATGAGTAGTTTCGCTTACAAACCATGTGTCAGGCGCGTAGCCAGAAATTTGCAATGGGGGGGCTGTTTTGGGGGTCTGGGGGCAAAGCCCCAGCCGACGGAGGCACGGGAATTTGGGGGCGGAGCCCCCAGCGCTTGCAAATTTTGCATTTTTTTGCAAATATAACTTAATTTCAGAGCTATTTTAATACAAAATAATGCTTTTGAAACGTGGCATAGAAATTGCCAGCGCAACATGATTCAACTGGTTGCATTATCGGGCTATGTGGGAAGTGGCTAATGAAAATATTGCAGTTTTCTTGTTTACATGCTGGTAAATCATAAAATCCTATTATTCAATAAAACTCACACGGAGTAACCTATTTCGTCTGTATTTTATAAAGAAAAATAATCGGGGGGGGGGGGGGGGGGGGGGCTAATGGAAAGATATTTGAGAGAAATGATTGGTAATTAACTAACACTGAGTAGCCCCCCCACCCTTATTTATGAGTTTATAATATATTTGTTGATAAAACCTATGTTTGGCGTTTTTACACTAGCGATCAAATTTGATTGCTTATTTTTGGGCATTTTTTAAAGTTTTCATTGATTGGTGACTTTAATTTTTGACGAATTAGCCCCCCTCTGAATATATGTTTCAAAAAATGGTTTTAATCACTTTTTAGTCAATTCCAGCGCAAAAGGCAGTCTCAGAAGAGCTAAAAACGTGGTGTTTTTCTAATTCTGCATTTTGGTTGACAGGCCAATAGGGGGGGGGGGTTATAGCTCACCCCGCCTCCCCTCCCTGGCCTCGCTACTGACCATGTTATTACCGGGCCGGATTTCAATCGCGTTGGGCCTCTGGCACTTTGGAGATTTTCGCAACATCTTTCTTCCAAATGTAGGTGAAGACCATAAAAAGTCAAGATTTGAGCGCAAGGTCCTTAGCTGGTACTGCACAATATTGTGGTAAATCCGGCCTTTGTTACTGCATTACGTTCATAAAAAGGCTAGATGTGATCCTGAGATAGCAACTTTTAGGACAAAAACTATCCATTTCTTCCAGGTTTACATTTAAATTGGCTGGCAAAAATTGATTTGAGGGGGTCCCGGGGCCCCTGATTTTCAGTATTGTTGTTCGCTGCTGGTGTAAGCGAAAAACGCTAAAAAGAAACTGAAACTGAAGAAACAATAGGCTTTTTTGTCACATTTTTGTCATTGGTAAAATTTCAATTGGGGGGAGGCCCGCATGGCTAAGCCTATGCTCCAATTGCGCAAAATAAAAAGGTATTTACAAATTTTCCGGCGAGGTTTCTGGCGTTTTCCGACAAAATTTCAACGGTTCAAAAATAGTGCTGTCCTCGAGCCGAGGACAGGGCAATTTTCGAGGACCTAAGGCTTCGAGGCCAAGGCCAAGGCCAAGGATTTGAGGCTTCGAGGCCAAGGCCAAGGACTTCAAAATGTGTCCTCGAGGCCAAGGACGTCCTCGAGGCCAAGGACGTCCTCGAGGACTCCACCGCTGGCCCTTTTGCCTCTTCGGAGAAATAAAAATTCCAAGAAAAAACCAAGTCTTAAACTTTATTACAACTGGCTTAACCCAGAGCTAAAATTTGTTTGCGTCCTAGAGATGGGGGTTTGGGCACGAAGATCTCAGCCGCTGGACGCTTTTTGATGTTTTTCGGAAAAATTGTCATTTTAACAGCATAGAAGCTCTCAAGATTATCTGTAATACTAATAACTACTTTTATTATGATGCGAACAACGTAAAATGTCTGTTTAGAACAGGGCCGCCGAGAGGGAGGGACGATGACCCCAGAGCCCATGGACTTCGGAGGGCCCATTAATTGTGGTTGCAACGAGCAGATATTATCATAACATTGGAGCATTATCACAGAATAGTGAAGATCTTTTTTTTTTTTGGAGATCACTTCAAAATCCGAAGAAATCAAAGGTATTTTGCCCTGAAAACCTTTTTTTCTTTTCGGAGAACACTTAAAAATCCGGAGAAAATAATGTCATCGTCTATAATCTAAATCATCATTAATAAACCAATTCAAAAATATGAAGGGGCCCAATATTTAAGCTCTCCCAAGGTCCACGTTTGCCTCTCGGCACCTTTGGTTTAGAACATGGTTGAAACTAGTTGTCTAGAATTTTTAGTCTTAAAACTTGTACTGTATATACTGTATGCAATACTTAGGTAGGGTTTAAACCGTGGCTTAAGCTTGTCAAGTTCTGATAGAATAACAAAATTTTAAATTGAATTTCGAGGCCCCTAGGCTTCAGCCTGCCTAGCCTGTTGGTAAATCTGGCCGTATTTCTAAGATGAAGTCAAGGAAAAGCAGATAGCCAAATGACCCCAAATCCCCGAGCTCAAAAATTTAAATCGTTCTCTCCTAGCCAAAAAAATAGGGTCCTCCAAATACAGCATGAGATACAAAATAATCTAACATGTGATGTGCAGAAGTTTTTTTGAAACTTTTTGGTTTCAACTTCAAGATGGCGTTCATTATCATAAGCAGCACTCTGTTCTGTCTACTGCTTGTTAAAGGCTTTTTTCATGTTTTCCTCATTTCTCGATCAAGCTCAGCTTGGACGAAAATTTTCTCAGCCGCCTCGATCGTTGCTGTATTTTAAGCTTGCGGAAATAAAACTTGTAACAATAACTTTTACTCACTTTGTTGAACAATATTCGAAACATTGTTGTTTAGTCATTGAAGACGATGATTTCATTTGGGCACTTGGAACGAAAGGAATGCAGCCCAAATGGATTACTGTGAAAAGTATAAGCCACTCTTTTATAAGAAAAATCACGTAAGAACTCGAAGGTTATTTTTGTTCAAAATTCAAAAACTATTAAGAAAAATACCAGCCTTGGCATACACAAAAAAATCATTAAAAGCACGGGCCAGATTTTAAAAAAATCAGTTTTTGTCGTACGGTTGTTGTAAGAGCGTTATGGCCAATCGTGTATATATAGGACATGTTTAAAATTGTTTTGTTTCCACTCATCACTATTGCGTTAACGAGTGTTTTTCTTTCTGCGTAGACCTGAGGTCAGGTCTCCTTTGACGTGGGGAATAACGTCATGGCCAGTGTCCTCAATTGGTATCGAACCGTGGTCAACGTGGTTGTGACTGGCAGTTCAAATTCTTTAATGCGCGCTCAGGCTCAGGTTTCTTTAAAAAGCGCGTGCAGTGTTTGTTGAAATGTTGGTCGATGCAAAGCGGCGCTTAGTCTGTTGCGGCAAAGTTGCTGAATGATCCGGTATGTGTGCAATCAATTGAAACTTTTGAGTCAGTTTTCAACGACATGTTAGTTATGAGTGCATCCAAGTTTTCTCAGTAAACGTTGAAAATTTGGTGAGAAAAAAATTAATGTACACTACTGTAGGTGCCTGTACCTTTTAAGTTATTACATTACGTTAGTGTGAGTAGTAGTGCAACCGTACGTAACAACTAATTTCGGTTGCGGTCACGCTACGGCCTTGGCAGCATGCCGCTGTCTAGTGCATCTAAAAATGAGTGCATTGATACTGATGGTGTTTCGGTAGTCACTAACAAAAAGGGTTTGAAACGTAAATCGCAAAAGCACAAGTCATACCTGAACAACTCTAGTGACGAACTTTTGAATTCCAACAAAAAGGCTGCTACTAACCAGCTACGGCCTGTTATTTTGCTAGCAAATTTAGGTGACAAAGGAGGTAGACCTCTTGCCTTTTATAACCCTACTACAATCGATAAGTGTTTAGAAAAAGCCATTGGGCAGTATGAATCTTGCAAGCCAATTTGAAACGGCTATTTGTTAATAATTTGCAAGACTAGTAATCAGGTTAAGACACTGTTAGATCTGGACTCTCTACCTGATTCCGCCGGTAATTCTATCCCAATAATTGCATCTATAACCAAACCTCCTCGTGTAAGAGGGGTTGTTTATAATGTACCTCTTGACATCACGAATGATGATTTGCTGGAATGTCTAAAACAGTTCCAGGTGAATAATATCAAGCGATTTAAATTCAAAGACGCGGAAGGCAAAATGACTGACACTAAAACAGTTTTGTTGCATTTTGATTGTTTCGACTTGCCCCCGCATGTTCAATTGGGATATTTAAAGTTTAATGTTAAACAGTACATCCCGATGCCATTGCATTGTTTTAAATGCAATCGTTTTGGGCACCTTGCAGAAAAATGTAGAGGCAAAGAACGGTGCGCTAGATGTGGCAATGAACACAACTCATCTTCTTGCAGTGTCACAAATGTAATTGCAATGAAATGTGCTAATTGCAATGGTAACCACAGAGCTGCAAGTAAAATCTGCCCAAAGTGTTTACGAGAGGCTCGAGAACTTGGACGTATGCTAAGGCATGTAGCAGGGGCGTATTCTCCATGCATGCAAGGCATGCATTGCATGCCCAGCCATTTATGAAAAAACAATTTAAGTAAATTCAAGCAAAACTTTAAAACAAACTCAAGCAAAGTTTCCACAGTTATGAGCATTTACTTTCATGTCAGAGCAGCAACAATTATGCATTGGAACGCTTTATTTACTTAAGTACCCCTGGTTTAAATGGTTTTAGCATATCACAAATTACAAGAAATAAATGGCAACACGCATGCAATTTCGAAGCTGCTTTTATCACTTCAATAGATAGCTAGGTTTGGATGAAGTTGCGTACCAAATTGAATTCGTTTGAAAAGTGTAATTGGCGCCTTGTTTGCTGCAAAAGTTATATTATACGTCTAGTTTCTCGTTCTGGTAAAATGCAGTTTCTATTTTGATTTTACATTTGTAGTAGTAAATAGGTGCAAAACAGGCCACAGACTATGTACCAAGGCATGCAATTTGAAATGTTGCATGCATTTTGCCATTTATTTTTTTGTGAATTTTGCGATAATGAAATCTAGATTTTCAAATAATGTTTCAAAAATTACCAGCACCAGGCAGTAGTCTAGGTTGTTTACTTGTTTGGCTTTTTCGTTTGGATTTTACTAGTCATTAAATAAACAAAAGTAAACTTAAGACCAAGCTTAACCATTCTTACGTTGATTGGACAAGCTTTGAGCCTACCTGCCCACTGAATAGGCCTATTGCTTAGTTAGCATCTGGCTGTTAGCAGTTTAGGATACTGGTATGTTATAGTAACATTAGAAAAGGTCAAATTGAGGTTGCTGATGTAGGCTAGGCTATAGGCATCGGCTGATTAACACTAAAGTTACTTTAGTTCAACAGTTTTCTACAACAATGCTATTAGACCTCCTTGTCTGCTAGCCTATGGTAGAGTACTAGCACATCCCTGGCACAATGTTATTAGATCTATTTGTCTGTTTGCCTGTGGTAAGCTATTGGCACATGCAAACTGTTAAGCCAACCACTGTCTGTAGTAACACTAGACTAGTCACAGTGAAGTGTACTGTGTAGGCTTAGCTGTAATACTAGACAGTTTGAGTTAGCGGTGCAGTGCAGGACTGTTTTCTTTTTTTAATTTCATTTTTAACCTGATATTAACTTGCAATGGCAGATGTTAAGATCATACTGTAGACCTATACAGTTGAATGCTAAGCTTTTGAATGAGACAAGAAATAGAATAGGGTTTCCTCCCGGGATGGCGGGACGGGAAATTTCCCGGGAAATTCGGGGTTTTGGGATTTCCCGTTTCCCGGGAAATTTGTGTCGGGATCCCGGGAAATTTTCATATACTGTACCAGATTAGTAGCCTACATCGTTTGTGATGACTGAAGACTTATTGTCAGCGAGAAAGAGCGCAAAGCAATATGAGAATTCCATAAATAGAACATTTGCAGTGGTTCGATCCGACAATAGGCCTACCGGTATGTTAAGTATTGGGGACTCTTGGTATTGCTGCAAAAATTGGCTTCCGCAGTAGAAACGACAGCATTAGTATTGCACAAAGCTTGCGAAGTTTGTGAATAAACGTATCGTTGATATGAAATTAAAACGGTTTTTAAACTGTCGCTTTCTATCTGCAGAGGTCTCATAGCGCCAGAGCTGACTTTGAGGTAAATTCGTGGACGTATTTTTAGTTGTTTTTTTTTTTTTTTTTGTTTCACTCTAATGATTTCATCCTCTGCACCGCACTCATAAATCCCGAGCGTTTAGCAAGAGCAGCAGCAAATACTTGTTTTTCGGACTTCGTTTTATTTTTCAAAAACAGTGCAGTAACTTTGAACTTCAAAGAAAGTTTATTTTGTTTTGTGCCTCACGCTGGAACGTGCATGGCGCGTGTGGCGCAACACACGCGTCTTTATAGTTGCTGCACTTGCACTGCTGCGGTCTGCAATCGTCCTACAGGCGAGAGAACTCGGGCGAATATTGCAATTTGCTCGAAAGGAGAATGCGAGTTTCAGAAAAGCGAAATACGTATGGTAATTTTCAAGTCAAAGGCAGCAGTAAAGCTTAGGCTGTTCTTGGAATAAGATATCAATAAAGAAAAGCAAAAAGTTTAGATTTTAAGTTAATTTTACGATAGGTCAGTGGTTCTTAAACTTGTTAGAGGTACCGAACCCCGCAAGTTTTATGCTGGCATTCACCGAACCCTTCGTTGAAATTCAAAGTATAGCTGTTAATAAACTTGAGCCTAAAGTGAACTATGCTTTAATGCTAAGGTCATTTTAGTGTTAGAGAGCATTGTGATTGCTATGCAATGGCATATAGCCAGGGGCGTAGCCAGATAAAGGTTTTAGCTGTGAAGGGGGTCCAAAAGTTTTTCTTGAGTATAATTATCAGCAACGTTTCTGCTTGGCAAAAGTTTACGTTTACTGTTAAACTTTTACACCACAAATCATTGCAAGAATTGAAGAAATATTCAGCTAGGGGGTCTGGGGGAGCGCTGTGTGCTCCCCCAGCGGGGCAGGGCCCCGGAAGCATGAGCCTTTTAATACTTTTCTAGCCGCAAACATGGCATTTCTTACGTCGTAGATGAAAAATGCAATGAATCAAACAAGAAAAAAACTACTTTTATAGCTCGTTCAGTCTTAGTGTTGAAACTTTTAGGGGGCCATGGTTAGAGATGTAAAAAAACAGTTTTTTTTTTCGATTGTTTTTTTTACCCTCGTTTTTTTTTTGTTTTTTATATGTCTTTGTTTCCAGTCTTTATAATTTTCTTGTTTTAAATGTAAACCAATGCAGGCACGGTGTTGAAGCTGTACGGTTAAAAATGCGGTTTTGTGCATTAAAGGTGCACGAAATTCTACTTTAAAGGAGCACTTTTCTAGGATACTCAAAAAATTGCATATTGTAGCCCGAAAGACTATTTAAATGCACTAAATGGAGGCTTAACCCCACCCCCCTGTGTAAACCTATATGGGCCTTGTGATAGTTTTTTTCGAAGGTAGGTAATGAAAGCAAATGCTTAAAAAGATTTTTCAAAAAAAACATGTTTTTTATTTCGGTGTTGTTTTTTTTTGAATAAAAAACATTTTAAATTAAAAAAAAATTTTGTTTTACAATAATAAAAAACGTGTTTTTAAGTTGAGGCTTCGAGTTTTTCAATAAAAAACAAGATTAAAAAAAACATTTACATCTCTAGCCATGGTCCCTGTGGCCCCCTGGCTACGCCACTGCACATAGCGTGTATATACTTACCTAACCTCCACCGAACCCCTGATTCTGACTCACCGAACCCCTGGGGTTAGATCGAACCCAGTTTAAGAACCACTGCGATAGGTGGTTAATTAGTATTGCCATAGAGCTATACGGTACATTAAAAAACTGGGCCATTTAGAGTTTTTTTTTCACATAAATTTTTGTAAAATCTTTAGCAGAGTTCTTGCTCAATGGGATAAAATAATTATTACAGTTAGGAGCTATATAGAAAATATGTGGTTCGTAACTGAGGGGTTATATGTGGTTAGTTACTTAGGGTCTATGTGGTTGGTAACGGACACTCAGTGTCTACATAATAACTTAAACTGAGTGTCTGCACTTTCAGTTTCAGGAGTACCGAAAAGAGAAAGCCAACCGTGGGTCTGGAGCCAGAGCAGGCAGTGGACCTCTTTTAGCTCTTTAACTAAGCATTCTTCAAGAGAAACAAAAAATGTTTACTGAGAAAATGAATAACTAGTTCGCTGACTCAAAGCCAGATGACTCATTATTTCCACTCGGGGGTTCAGTTTGAAGTTTGAGCCCCATTATCTCCGAAACAAATTGCGTTTAAATCATAACTTGGCAAAGCGGATATCAATATTTTCTCCAAAATTTGTTAAATATATATACAGCCAGGTCGAACACCTCTTTTAAACAAACAACAAATGCATAAATTCGACAGTCGTCTTGAATATTGTTATTATTAGCTGCTAGATTTGTTAAAGACAAAGTAAGACATTTAAAACTACATTAGAATCCGTTTTGTAATACTTTTTAGCCCAATGGCCGTGAGCAACGAAGACAACAATATAATTACAATATGTGACGAGGTTGGCTATGCTTCTTGCAGTACTTCTTCAGCTACCGGTACTACTACAGATTGTGAAAGTGAGTCCGTGTGGAAGTATTTCGCAAAAAACAAAACTAAGGAAAGCGCTAACTGCAAGCTTTGCAGCAACGTATCCCTAAAATGCAAAGGCTCAAGTACGTCAGGGTTACTTAGACATTTGCGTTCCAAGCACAATATTACAATTTCCATGAAGAGGCCATTCAACAACATACCGGTACTTGAAGCCAAAAAGCAAACGACTATTAGCGACTACAAAAAATCGCCACCATTACAGGAATTAGTAGCAAAAATGGCGGCAATAGATGGGATTCCGTTTCACGTGATCGAAAATAGTGACTTTATTCGAAAGTCATTAGCTGCTCAAGGTTACAAATTATCCCAGCGACATGGCAGTGCTCAAGAGCAAACTAGCCTTTTCTTTATGGAAGCCAAATCGACCATGAAAGCCGAGCTAGCTGCACGGAAAGAAATCGAGGAAAAATTTTGTTTATCTCTTGATGAATATACTTCTATTGCAAATAAGAGATATCTTAACGTGAATATTCACGGAGCAAATTCAAAAGTGTGGAACCTTGGTTTACTTCGAATAAGGCACAGCATGCCAGCAGAACTTTTGCTTCGCTTAGTTTCTGCTAGACTAGCGGAGTTTGGATTGGATTTTCAGACAGACATATTCGCCAGCGTCACTGATGGGGCGCAAATAATGAAAAAATTTGGGCGCCTCTCTCCAGCCGACTACCATCTTTGCTACTCCCATGCAGTACATTTAGCTGTAAGTGACGTGCTCTATCAAAGTCGATCACTAAATATCGCATCGCTAATGGACGTAGCGGGTCATTCATCCGACCTGTTTCAAAATCAGGAGGCTCTTAATATTGATCGTGCTGACCAAATTCCTGCTGAAGGTGAACTGTATAATGACCCCATTGATGATGTTGAATATGAGGACGATGATGAGCCAATAATACCATTTCAAGATTCTTTCCCACAGAGGGAAATTTTTAGTTGCCTTCAGCCAACTTTGAAAATAAATATGGAGATCTTGTTAATAAAGTCAGAGCCATTGTGAAAATATTTCGCAAGTCTCCATTGAAAAACGATAAACTGCAAACTTATGTGAAAGAGCAATTTGGGCATGAGCTGGTTCTTAAAATTGATGTCAAAACAAGGTGGCATAGCTTATGCGATATGTTAGAACGTTTCTTATTAATTCGACAAGCAGTTGCCAAAACTATGATTGACTTTAATCTTTCATATTCATTTACATCACAAGAATTGAGCCTACTTAATGCACTGGCTGACGCCTTAAAAGTTATTAAATGCGCCCAAACATCTATGTGCCGTCGGGATGCAAATTTGTTGACAGCTGATGGAGCGATTAGATATATTTTTACGGAGCTGGAATTGCTAGATTCCGAAATAAGCAAAACGTTAGCTTCTGCAGTAAAGAAGCGCGTAAGAGAACGACGAAATGAAACTTTGGTTGGCTTGCTGAAATATCTGCGTGATCCATCGTCTATGAATGATCCTTTTGAAACAGATTTTTTTAAATTCCCTATGCCAGAGGAATTATCTAGAGCAGCGTGGAATATTATGGAACGTCTCTTTTTTCATGGAGACGACATTACAATTGTTGAGCAAGAAGATGAAGACACTCAACTAGAATGCAAATCGCTCCAAGATCACTTGCAAAAATACAATGCCTCTGCTCAATCTAAAAAAGTTTTTGCTGAAAAAGAACAGATGCAACATTCTTTTGCCGTGGAACTGACATTGTTTGAAAACACCAGAATGAGAACATCCAGGTTGGAAAAGCTGTATCAAACTCTACTGGCCCTCCCACCAACTAGCATTGAATCTGAAAGAGTATTTTCTTTAACTGGGCTGTTTATAAACAAACTGCGAAATCGCTTGCTGGACAAAACGATTGATGAATTATGCTTTTTGAAATGATACTTTCTTGCTAATTGCAAGTAGTTGCTTGGTGTGAACGTTAATAAGACTTAACCAAAACATTTTTGAATCTTGCTGAACATTTGGTTTGATGGCGATATCGGTACAGTGTTCATTTAACTGTTTTTATGATTGGTCGCTAATACGCGTCTGCAAAGTTGTTTTGCATTAAATTACCAGCAGCATGCCAGCACTGTTAAGTGAACGCAGTGCTGTAAACCAAATTATGGGAAAACATGTAACAAAAAACTGAACAATGGACATTCTACCATTTTTGGGGAGTAAAGTATACAGTTTCTATCAAAATTGATGTTGGTTCAAAAATCGGTGGTTTACGTCTTTTCTTTTAATTTGGTTAGAGAAGCAAGTTATAAGTTATTGTAAAAGAAGTACAAATATGTTCTTCAGCTATTCTCTGTAGAGTGAAAAATTTCTATGTTCTTCGCTCATTGTTTTGTAATGTATCAACATTTAGCAAAGTAAAATATCCGACAATTTGCTACATGCCAGATTGCCATGTAGCCTATTTGTAGCAGTGCCGACCCAATTTCGATGCACATTCTTAAATCAATTTATTGTTATTCCAACACTGTTATACAGCAACAAAAAACAGCACTGCCATAACTTACTGCTAAAACTCTTGTAATAACGAAATTGTGAATTGCTTGTCGACCACTGTTGGAATGTAGGCTACTATGCAATTGCAATTAATTTAACACAAATTATCAGTTGGTCAGTGACTTTACGGAAACAGAGCGGTTTGAGGATGTTTAAATATCATAATATGACAACTCTGAGGAGAGGGTGGACATAACGTTAGATCATAGTGAAAGGAATAAGCTATAACGTCAAAATATTGTCATGTGAGAGGCCGGGGATTGATACTGGCCGAAAAAAGCGTCATTATGATATTTAAACATACCCTGATACTATTTTTATGGTAGACTATAACTGGTGTAGTGTCGTGGCAACTGCAACTGAAAACTGCTGCTTGTTGTAGTGGTCAACACGGTAATTGGCAGAGCATAACAATGTCAATAGTGTGTGTAGTACTCAATTACTAATGATAGTGTAATAATGTAAATTCTCTAATACCCCTCGACTTTTCGCTTGCTTAATCTCAGTGAAATTGTGTCTTTCGGTTGTTGGAGTAAAAAGTAAACTTAAACTTTCATACATATATCGTAATCTGTAAAGCAAGAAATCTTTACAAGATGACCTCCAACGCATGCAGAAATATTTTTATTCAAAAATGAGCATTCAAACTCTCTACTTACTGTACTGCAGTATCATGCAGTGAATAATAGAAGGCTTTTGTTCATAGTAGGCTTTTGTTCATTGTTATCTGTTAGCTAAAAAAAAAATTCGGCCTAAGCCTACGTAGGCTACTCGCAAAAAGTATTATTGCTGCCAAGTTAATAGAAGAATGAATGGTTTCATTATTCTCGTTATACTGTTATTTCTACTTCGTTTTTAAAAGTTCATTAAAGTGTATAAAAACTTATTGTACAGATCTCTTTGCAAGACATAGAATTAGGTTAGTAGGTGCTATATGGGGATTTAAAATCTAAGATAATATAATTTTTCTAACAAACATCAGGTTTGTGCAATTTACACACCCACAGGTAGAATTGATTGCGGCAGAGGGAATTGCACTTGAATTTCAGAGTTACTGTCTTAATGCCTTGCCACTGCGCCTCGAAACGGTCTGTAACAGACTTACAGTCAATGAATCAGTGCCACTATAGCTACTGGCGTATTTAGAAAGGTTTCTTTGGGGGGCCAAAATTGGGGATCTGAGGCAGAGTCGGAGGTCTTGGGAGTTTCCATCAGCTGCTAGCGATTCGCCAGAAAATTACTTCAAGTGCTGACCCTTGGACATATTTTGGCGTTGCGTAGTTTGGGGAAATTCTGTAGGCTACTTGTACAGTATTCTTCGAACGCAGTTGAGCTATTTACTTGGAGAATTAAACAGAACCGAAAAACAAGTATGCTGTGCTTGATTGGCCTATTAATGCAAGTCGAAAATCAAACGCCTTGCTTTTCATGCATGACTGTGAGCTCACTGTCTTCCGTTAGGCGTTTCCTAATGGCTAATCAATAAACATATAAGTACCAGCATTGTTAATTGCAAAATATGTTACAAGCAACAAGCACATCATACCATTCAACAAAACGCTTAGGCCACGTCTAGATTATTATCAAAGATACAAAAACCATTCTTCTTGAAAAAGAAAAAGTTGAAAAAATTTACTTTCGGGAAATTTCTTCCCGATTCCCGGGAAATTTCCCGATTTTCCCGGATCCCGAAGAATATCCGGGATCCCGGAAAATTCCCGGGATTCCCGGGAAATTTTCAAAAATTTTCCCGTTTCCCGGGAACTTGAAAAGCCGGGAAAATGGGAAACCCTAAAATAGAATCAACAGACGATATTGTAGAAAAGCTGAGGAAAAAAGGTTTTGCTGCACTGACATTTCAAGAAAAGAAGGATGTTGTTGATTGTGGCAGACCCACTCCACTATAACATATTAGCAAACAAAGTAAAACTTGCTTGAGGAAATTTAATCCTGAAATCTATAACAAAGTTTATTGGATATGTGGAAGCACATCATCAAATAAATGGTACTGCTGGCCCTGCTTATTATTTTCCCAAGATGATTCAATCTGGAGCTCACCTCATCGTGGGTACAGTGACCTAAATAATTTACATACTGCCATTGGACGCCATGAAAAAACAGCTTTTCACTTGTCAGCATTTGTGACATTTAAAATGTTTGGACAAACCAGAGTTGATGCTTTGCTCAGTCAGCAAAGAAATGCTGCTATTAATCAGCACAATGCAGAAGTTAAGAGAAATCGAGAAGTTTTGAAACGGCTTATCCGAATAACTTGTTTTCTGGGCATCCAAGAAATTGCATTTCGTGGACATGATGAAAGCCAAACTTCTAATAATCGAGGAAATTATATTGAAATGGCATATTTAATAGCTGAATTTGATGACAAATTACAAACTCACCTAAGCAGTGCTACAGTTTTTCGTGGTTTATCTCCTACAATTCAAAATGATCTCATCGATTCTGTGAGTCATGTTGTCCTTGCAGAAATAAAAAAGGAGCTGCACAACTGTCTTTTTGTATCTGTATTGTTGGACGAAACATCAGACATAAGTTGCTATTCTCAACTCTCAGCTGTTTTTTGATATGTAAATACTGATGGTCGTCTTTGTGAACGGTTTGTTAAATTTTCTGATGTTAGCAAAGATCGTAGTGCTGTTGCTATTGCTAGGTTGGTAGTGGCTCAATTAATTGAACTGGGTTGCCTAAACTAACTAGTAGCTCAGTCATACAATGGCGCTGATATTATGTCAGGTGAGCTGAATGGTGTTCAAGCTAAAGTAAAAGAATCTGCTCCTGATGCAATTTTTATTCACTGCTTTGCTCACAGGCTTAATCTTGTGTTTATTCAAGCCACTTCACGCATTTGTAAATGTAAAATATTTTTCTCAACTCTTGGAGACTTATCTTCATTTTTTACTTCCTCTTCGAAACGAACAGCTGTACTAGATGATATGGTAAAAAGAAGATTTCCCAAACTCGCACCAACTAGGTGGAATTATTCTTCACGGCTGGTGGAAACTGTGAGAGACAATCAAGAAGAACTCATTCAGCTTTTTGAACATGTTACAGAATCTCAAAATTTTGATCAAAAATCAATTAATGAAGCTCAAGGGTTCTTGTTTGCTCTTTCTAGTTTTGATTTCAACTTTTTACTGTTGATTTTTGCTGTGATATTTCCATTTACTGAATATCTCTTCAATATATTTCAGTCAAAATTTATGGATATTTTATTCTGCTCGGGTGAAGTTCAAAATACCCTGACTAAGCTGGAAGAAATTCGAGCCAACAAGTTTAATGAAACATGGAATGTTACTGTTAACAAGTGTGGTCAACCTGCTTGTCGCAAGAGTCGAGATAGTTTGCAACCAGAACTGCATTATAAAGCACTTTTTTTGGAAATAATTGATACAATTATAATGCAAATGAAGACAAGGTTTAGATCAGTAAAAGATATTGAGTTTGTCGAAATTCTTGATGGTAAACGCTTTCAACATTATAATAACTTGGGCCGATTTCCAGAACGACCTTTGCAGGCTCTACAGAAAAGTTACAGCTCTCACTTTAATTTTTCATTTCTAAGATCAGAGCTTACTGTTTTATATTCTCACGATCACTTTCGCAAGAACAATTTAGAAGAGCTTCATAAGTATATGCATGAGAGACAGTTGTATGAACCTTTGGTGAAGTGCACAAGCTAGTCTTGTTAGTGCTTACTATACCATATTCTACGGCATCGGTAGAAAGGTCATTCTCTGCATTGAGGAGAATAAAAACTTTTTTGAGAAATGCTCAGAGTCAAGATAGACTATCTAATTTATCCCATATGTCAATTGAAAAGTCCTTGCTGAAACAGCTAATGAGCAAGCCAGAGGTTTTTTATGACACTGTTACTGATCATTTTTGTCGAAAACGTCGTAGAGCTGAACTACTTTATCAGTAACAAACTGAGTGAGTATGCTGTAGCAGATTAGTGAGTTCAGTTTTCTGTTTTTTTGTTTATTACTTTTTTATGTTTTATCAGGTGATACCTCTATTTATTTTATAATGTATTGCTGATAATTTAATCGTTTGGGTTGAAGATGCATCATAGAAAAAACAAAACAAAAAGCATTTGCTCACTAGAAAGTTGCCTATTTTCGAATGTGTTACCGATACTAAGCTTTACCGACGCAACTTTCGTTGCTATGTATACAGTAGGGTGCTTATTTTTTTGCCAAAAATTTTAATTTTTCTTCTGCCTGTGTTGAAAGTGTTAATTTAATAGAAAAAACAACATCAGCAAAAACAAAAAAATTTTGAAAAAATTAATTCCTAGAGGGTCCTCTGAAGCAATTACATGAACTGCTATGAGAATAAGCATTTTTGGTTGTAATTTTTGCATTTTTAAAGATAGCACTTTAATTTTTGTGTCTATCCCCACTAATTTCACTATAAGGATGCCATGAATAGCAGTAAAAACTTGTTTAATTGTACCTAAGGTTATGTTTTGCAGGGTTTTCACATTTTTGGCAAAAAATGTGAGTTTCAGCACAAAAAGACTCTTTTATGCTCAACAACATGCAAACCAACATTAAAATAAGCAAAATTGCCAATGAATGCAGCAGTAGTAAGAAGTTATATACACATCAGCAGAGCTGGGCACCCGCTACTTGAATAGTAGCGTCGCTACCGCTGCCGCTATTTGACGTTTAAAGCAGCGGCGCTGCCGCTACCGCTGCTTGATTTACAAAAGCAGCGGCGCTTCCGCTGCCGCTAATGGGTTCAAAAACAGCGGCGCTGCCGCTATTCGCTGCCGCTACTTAACAAAACAAAACATTTTTTTTTTTTCTGAAGTTACAAACCAAATGTAATGCAGTTAATGCTATTTCACGAAAGGTTACTTCATCTGCCTAAATTATGAAATTAGAGTAAATTTGGTTGCTGTTGTCTATCTTTTAGTTTCGCAATTGATTACTTTTCTGCAGAAATTTTACTTCACTGCAAATTTTACTTTACTGCAAATTTAATGCTATGTGTACTATACATCGATATGCCTACTGCTAAACCTGTACTGCAGTTATCGTAGCATTAACAAATGGCTATATACCAAACACAAACTTCGCTATTCATCACTAAAAATAAACTATTGGACTGTAACAGTACGATTAAGTTAATTAGAAAAACGATCAAAGAAAATAGAACGCGAGGAACAAAAGCCAGTACTGCACAATGCATAATTAAAACCTTGTCTTTTGATTACCAATAACGAGAGCAACCAGTGCTTGTGGCTGTCAATCAGGATTAACGAGAACAGCGACGAAAACTGTTAAGTGATAACGTGAGAAAAACAGAACTATTTTGTCGTTTTGGATTCAGAGCAACAAGTGTCATTACGGATTAAAAGAATCGAAGACAAAAGCTTTATTTTATTGTTTACATTTCTTAATTGCAGTTTAAAAGAATGTTCTTTAAAGTTTTTTTGCAGTAGCGGAAGCGGCAGATTTATTGCTTTCACAGAAGCGCTGAAGCGCTGTTCGCTACTGGGCCTCAAATATAGCGGCGCTGCCGCTTTTCGCTGTTAGCAGAAAAAAGCAGCGGCGCTTCCGCTTCCGCTATTAAAAAAACAGCGGCGCTGGTAGCGCCGCTACTGAACAGCGGCGCTGTGCCCACCTCTGCACATCAGGCACTGCAATGTTATAATTTAGCTAACAAGCGTTGGAGTTGCCTGCAAATATTTGCATTCTGTCAATGATCATTCTCAAGACTGAACTTCTTAAAAATTTTACACAGAATATGCACAAGATGAAGTTTTTGCAGTAGTGCACATTGTTTCACACTATGTTTATGCACATTAATGTTTTGAAATCTTCTATGATATTTCATATTACTCTTGCCCTATTCTAATTTTACCAGGCAATTCAAATTTTCAAGTGAAGTGAAGTCAATAAAAGTGGAATTTTAAACAATTTAAAAAAACATAAAACTTGGCTGTTTAAAACAATTTTGTGAAGCTGCTCTGCAGAAATATTCAGATTAATCAAAACACCTAGCTTTCCAAATACAGTACAAAATAGTGAGGTAATGCGCACATTAGCATTTTAAAAAGTTTATCCAATAAAATAAGCTTTCTTGCAGTTTATTATCAGTGCTGTCTAAACCTCTAAACTAACTAAAAAGAAAGACTATTATCTGTGGTGTAGAGCAGTATGCTTTCAAGTATCTGAATGCAACTTCTTCACAGTTTTTACTAAACAAACATGGTAGGCAAATTTTACTAAATACTCATAGTGTGGTAGTAATGCTGTCCCTACCTAAAAACATACTATATGCCATACTTTGCCTGTTTAGAACTACCTACAAACATACCGTAGTATGTCTCAGACGATGCCATACTTTACCTGTTTAGAACAACCGCTTGTTCACAATGCTGTACCTTGAGACAACTTCATCAACATCAAATTGAACACGTCAAAGCATTACATAAAGAATTTAAGCTAAAAATATTTTAAATCCATAGGGACATCACAGCACTTTGAAAAACTAAAAGGCAATCAAATCATAAATCTCAAAATTCAGGCGTCAAAACTGTTTGCTTTCTTTGTTTTGTAGGATTTTTGGAAGCACATCAGCTCATTAATTACCAGTATATCTATGAATAAAAATAGTAGTTTATGTAATCAAAAAAAAAAATCATTGAATATTTTGCTTTCTTCGAAGTGGTTTAGCAAGGTATCGGTACAGTATGGTATCACTTGTGCTATCGGTCTACCTATAATAAACGCTTTTAGGATAAAAGCTCACTTTGAACTTGAAAAGATCTAGAGCTCTACTAAAATCTTGCTAGCTGGTGAAGTTGCGTTATTTCAAAGTTTAGCTTTTTTAGATCAGCAGTTATTCTATTGGAACTTCAATTACAATTACATTAATGCCACTATATACTTTAAATGTTGAGAAGTTTCAGGTTTATTGTTGGGTGGTTTCCAAATGCAGTTCTATTGGAGACTGTGGATAATCCATGCAACAAATTTTTACTGTTTATTTTATCTTGGTTTAAGCTGATTGATAGATTTCAGAAGTGCACAGAAGCCATTGCAGAAAGTTTATAATACTTGATTAGAGATGGCTTATCTCTCCCCTTATCGTCAAGATCGTGATGCTACTACTAGCATCATAAAAAGTCTTCTTAAATCTACCAGATATTTCAGTTGTACCAAATTCCCATCTGCCAATTGGGTAAGGGCAATTTGAAATATAGATTTCAAAACATTAATGTGCATAAACATAGTATGAAGCAATGTGCACTGCTACAAAAACTTTGTCTCGTGCATATTCTGTGTAGGATTTTTAAGAAGTTCAGTCTTGAGAATGATCATTGATGAAATTCAAAAAATTGCAGTCAATTCCGAAACTTGTTAGCTAAATTATAACATTGCAGTGCCTGATATACTGTATATGTAACTTCTTACCACTGGTGCATTCATTGGCAATTTTGCTTATTTTAATGTTGGTTTGCATGTTGTTGAGCATAAAAGAGTCTTTTTGTGCTGAAACTCACATTTTTTTGCCAAAAATGTGAAAACCCTGCAAAACATAACCTTAGGTACAGTTAAACAAGTTTTAACTGCTATTCATGGCATCCTTATAGTGAAATTAGTGGAGATAGACACAAAAATCAAAGTGCTATCTTTAAAAATGCAAAGATTACTACCAAAAATACTTATTCTCACATCAGTTTATGTAATTGCTCCGGAGGACCCTCTAGGGATTAATTTTTTCAAAATTTTTTTGTTTTTGCTGATGTTGTTTTTTCTCCAAAATGAACACTTCAAACACAAGTAGAAGAAACATTAAAATTTTTGATGAAAAAATAAGCACCGTAGTACACAGTGTATACTTTTTACAGTTGTGATGCTTGAATGAGTGTATTTTTTCAGTCAGAAATATTCATGTGTTAACGCTATTTCGCTTTTTTTAATGTTACCTACTAAATGGCTGCTTTTCGCTGTTTTTTCGTCACCGATTCTCGTACATTTAATTTACACGCTTTTTGCTGCATTGTCGCAGCGGTGCGCAGTGGTCTTCGGAGTCGTGTTTACTAGTGCCATGATTGCAAGACTGTAACTCAACTCTTACATAAGCGTCGTTGCTGAGTCTTTGCAAAAAAGATGCTTTATTTCGATTATTTCAACTTAGTGGATTCTGAACAGCAGTAAATTAAAGCTGCAAAGTTTAACCGGAAAACTTAAAAACTCCAGTAACTCCTTAGCTTGTTTGGATTCGTCCTGCGAATTAAAGCCAAGTCAACTGACCGCGAACCAACGGTTTCCCACGATCTCGTCGCAATGATTTCGTCACAAAGTGAGGGTTTGGGCAATATGGCTCTAGGGATAGTAAAATAGTTCTATGACCGTCCTTCTGTTGGGGTCAGTTGGTTCGTGGGGTCAGTTGGTTCGTGGTCAGTTTGTTCGCAATCTGTTTGTCGCGGTCATTTGCCGTGGACCCGTGAATAATGCCTATGACGTCGCTTTCTCTATAAATATGAAGAAACTAATCAATCGAGTTACTTGAGTGCCTTCAGATTATGTCTTTTCTGTGCATCGTTTGTGCTTAGGCTGCCACATTTATATTGAGAAGAATTTCTACAATACCGGTACATTTGTTGAATTGATTTAAAAAACTAATGACGTCATTAAAATTGCATGCCTCATCTGACATGTCACGCTACGCCACTGGCATGTAGGAAATACAACCATACTACCAACAGCCCAAGAAACGCGGATGCCAGACAGTCTTAATCACTTTCTAACATTAGAGAATTTGAACAATCTTGAGATGGTGCAGAATTTGAAAATGACTTTCAATAAAGTCGATTTCATATTGCTTTCGCAATAAGCTTTTCGGAAAGAACTCTTCAGTTGCGATCTCTGTCTGGTTTGGTATGTGGTGAGCAGAATCTTTTAAAGACCAAATGCAGTAAAGAGAAATGCACTCTGCAGTAAGGAGAAATGCATTCTGCAGTAAGGAGAAATGCACTCTACAGTGAGGAGAAATGGATTTTAAGGAGATTGCACAATAGTAAGGAGAAACGCAATCTATCCAATGACAGCAGGCTTTGATCTTACCGAAACAGTTGTAGAGTGAATACGAAATGCTTTTGCCTGCACAAATCTGTTTTTTTCGGTGAAATATAAACCGCTTCCAACAGGCTCAAGTGAAACTGAGAGCGAGCTGTGGTTAGGATTTTAAACTGCGAATCAGAATAGTTGCGTGCACACTGATTGGATTCCAACAAATGTTGGCCAATGGCTGAATCGCTTTCTGGTTCGAATTGAGTCTTACTTTTTGCTTTGCATTTTCTATTTGGCTGGGTTCTGGTTGGTTGAGATCGATGGGTTCCCTGTTCCTGAGTAAGAGTGGTTTTTTTGTCTTATTGCTTGTGGAACATGTTGCTTGATGCGTTCTTGAAGCCTTTGAGTAGTGCGACCTACGTACCGACTATCACAATGGCACACGTATTCATAAATAACCATACAGTACTTCTTTGATTGGCAGGTAGCACATCCTTTTTGGCGGCAGGTAGCATGCATTGGCTTGAGAAAATCAAGCGTGGTGACACTGCTCCGTAGCAATTTTGTACAGCACGTTTAACTTGATATTCTAATTGCTGAGAAGCTGAGCCTATCCACGGGGCTCTAAGGCACACTGGGCACTTTTCTGGTTCAAAGGGTTTGGCTGTAGAAAATTGTGCAATTTTCTTGGATATGTGCTTGAGTACTATATCTTCAGCGTACCCGTTGTCAAGCAAGATCTTTTTGATAAAATCAATCTCTTGCTTAAGCTTGTTTTTCGTACATATCATAAGTGCTCTGTGTACCATCGTGGCGATTAGGTTCGTTTTCCGTTTGCGTGGGCTGAAGGATTCCCAGCGGATACTTATTCTCACATCAGTTTATGTAATTGCTCCGGAGGACCCTCTAGGGATTAATTTTTTCAAAATTTTTTTGTTTTTGCTGATGTTGTTTTTTCTCCAAAATGAACACTTCAAACACAAGTAGAAGAAACATTAAAATTTTTGATGAAAAAATAAGCACCGTAGTACACAGTGTATACTTTTTACAGTTGTGATGCTTGAATGAGTGTATTTTTTCAGTCAGAAATATTCATGTGTTAACGCTATTTCGCTTTTTTTAATGTTACCTACTAAATGGCTGCTTTTCGCTGTTTTTTCGTCACCGATTCTCGTACATTTAATTTACACGCTTTTTGCTGCATTGTCGCAGCGGTGCGCAGTGGTCTTCGGAGTCGTGTTTACTAGTGCCATGATTGCAAGACTGTAACTCAACTCTTACATAAGCGTCGTTGCTGAGTCTTTGCAAAAAAGATGCTTTATTTCGATTATTTCAACTTAGTGGATTCTGAACAGCAGTAAATTAAAGCTGCAAAGTTTAACCGGAAAACTTAAAAACTCCAGTAACTCCTTAGCTTGTTTGGATTCGTCCTGCGAATTAAAGCCAAGTCAACTGACCGCGAACCAACGGTTTCCCACGATCTCGTCGCAATGATTTCGTCACAAAGTGAGGGTTTGGGCAATATGGCTCTAGGGATAGTAAAATAGTTCTATGACCGTCCTTCTGTTGGGGTCAGTTGGTTCGTGGGGTCAGTTGGTTCGTGGTCAGTTTGTTCGCAATCTGTTTGTCGCGGTCATTTGCCGTGGACCCGTGAATAATGCCTATGACGTCGCTTTCTCTATAAATATGAAGAAACTAATCAATCGAGTTACTTGAGTGCCTTCAGATTATGTCTTTTCTGTGCATCGTTTGTGCTTAGGCTGCCACATTTATATTGAGAAGAATTTCTACAATACCGGTACATTTGTTGAATTGATTTAAAAAACTAATGACGTCATTAAAATTGCATGCCTCATCTGACATGTCACGCTACGCCACTGGCATGTAGGAAATACAACCATACTACCAACAGCCCAAGAAACGCGGATGCCAGACAGTCTTAATCACTTTCTAACATTAGAGAATTTGAACAATCTTGAGATGGTGCAGAATTTGAAAATGACTTTCAATAAAGTCGATTTCATATTGCTTTCGCAATAAGCTTTTCGGAAAGAACTCTTCAGTTGCGATCTCTGTCTGGTTTGGTATGTGGTGAGCAGAATCTTTTAAAGACCAAATGCAGTAAAGAGAAATGCACTCTGCAGTAAGGAGAAATGCATTCTGCAGTAAGGAGAAATGCACTCTACAGTGAGGAGAAATGGATTTTAAGGAGATTGCACAATAGTAAGGAGAAACGCAATCTATCCAATGACAGCAGGCTTTGATCTTACCGAAACAGTTGTAGAGTGAATACGAAATGCTTTTGCCTGCACAAATCTGTTTTTTTCGGTGAAATATAAACCGCTTCCAACAGGCTCAAGTGAAACTGAGAGCGAGCTGTGGTTAGGATTTTAAACTGCGAATCAGAATAGTTGCGTGCACACTGATTGGATTCCAACAAATGTTGGCCAATGGCTGAATCGCTTTCTGGTTCGAATTGAGTCTTACTTTTTGCTTTGCATTTTCTATTTGGCTGGGTTCTGGTTGGTTGAGATCGATGGGTTCCCTGTTCCTGAGTAAGAGTGGTTTTTTTGTCTTATTGCTTGTGGAACATGTTGCTTGATGCGTTCTTGAAGCCTTTGAGTAGTGCGACCTACGTACCGACTATCACAATGGCACACGTATTCATAAATAACCATACAGTACTTCTTTGATTGGCAGGTAGCACATCCTTTTTGGCGGCAGGTAGCATGCATTGGCTTGAGAAAATCAAGCGTGGTGACACTGCTCCGTAGCAATTTTGTACAGCACGTTTAACTTGATATTCTAATTGCTGAGAAGCTGAGCCTATCCACGGGGCTCTAAGGCACACTGGGCACTTTTCTGGTTCAAAGGGTTTGGCTGTAGAAAATTGTGCAATTTTCTTGGATATGTGCTTGAGTACTATATCTTCAGCGTACCCGTTGTCAAGCAAGATCTTTTTGATAAAATCAATCTCTTGCTTAAGCTTGTTTTTCGTACATATCATAAGTGCTCTGTGTACCATCGTGGCGATTAGGTTCGTTTTCCGTTTGCGTGGGCTGAAGGATTCCCAGCGGATGTATTGACCAGAAAAAGTGGGCTTTCGGTATACACTGGTCTCGAAACCAAGTTCAGCTCTTACCACCAGAATGTCTAGAAATGGAAGTTTGCCATCATGTTCTTTTTCAAAAGTGAACTTGAGAGCAGGATGTAGACGATTAAGCATGACCAGGAAATCGTCAATGTCACCTTCTTGTTTACAGATGGCAAAGGTGTCGTCAACATATCGAAAATAAATTGTCGGTTTTTGAACACAGGAAAATAGTTTGAACTCGTGGTTACTGTGTTCAAAAACCGACAATTTATTTTCGATATGTTGACGACACCTTTGCCATCTGTAAACAAGAAGGTGACATTGACGATTTCCTGGTCATGCTTAATCGTCTACATCCTGCTCTCAAGTTCACTTTTGAAAAAGAACATGATGGCAAACTTCCATTTCTAGACATTCTGGTGGTAAGAGCTGAACTTGGTTTCGAGACCAGTGTATACCGAAAGCCCACTTTTTCTGGTCAATACATCCGCTGGGAATCCTTCAGCCCACGCAAACGGAAAACGAACCTAATCGCCACGATGGTACACAGAGCACTTATGATATGTACGAAAAACAAGCTTAAGCAAGAGATTGATTTTATCAAAAAGATCTTGCTTGACAACGGGTACGCTGAAGATATAGTACTCAAGCACATATCCAAGAAAATTGCACAATTTTCTACAGCCAAACCCTTTGAACCAGAAAAGTGCCCAGTGTACCTTAGAGCCCCGTGGATAGGCTCAGCTTCTCAGCAATTAGAATATCAAGTTAAACGTGCTGTACAAAATTGCTACGGAGCAGTGTCACCACGCTTGATTTTCTCAAGCCAATGCATGCTACCTGCCGCCAAAAAGGATGTGCTACCTGCCAATCAAAGAAGTACTGTATGGTTATTTATGAATACGTGTGCCATTGTGATAGTCGGTACGTAGGTCGCACTACTCAAAGGCTTCAAGAACGCATCAAGCAACATGTTCCACAAGCAATAAGACAAAAAAACCACTCTTACTCAGGAACAGGGAACCCATCGATCTCAACCAACCAGAACCCAGCCAAATAGAAAATGCAAAGCAAAAAGTAAGACTCAATTCGAACCAGAAAGCGATTCAGCCATTGGCCAACATTTGTTGGAATCCAATCAGTGTGCACGCAACTATTCTGATTCGCAGTTTAAAATCCTAACCACAGCTCGCTCTCAGTTTCACTTGAGCCTGTTGGAAGCGGTTTATATTTCACCGAAAAAAACAGATTTGTGCAGGCAAAAGCATTTCGTATTCACTCTACAACTGTTTCGGTAAGATCAAAGCCTGCTGTCATTGGATAGATTGCGTTTCTCCTTACTATTGTGCAATCTCCTTAAAATCCATTTCTCCTCACTGTAGAGTGCATTTCTCCTTACTGCAGAATGCATTTCTCCTTACTGCAGAGTGCATTTCTCTTTACTGCATTTGGTTTTTAAAAGATTCTGCTCACCACATACCAAACCAGACAGAGATCGCAACTGAAGAGTTCTTTCCGAAAAGCTTATTGCGAAAGCAATATGAAATCGACTTTATTGAAAGTCATTTTCAAATTAGAGAATTTCCTACTCTACCAGCATCAAATGGGGCTAGCCCTATCAACGCAAGACCTTACTTGCAACCTGTCCAAAAAAACCTACAGAAAATGATTGATTTTGCAAGTAACTTTATGTTTAGTAATCCGATATATTTTGTAGCTTTTTTGACAGAGGTCATTAATCAAACTTTTTTTGCAACAAAAGCTAACAAAGAAACTGATATCTGTTTCAGCACAGTCCTTTTTTGCTTGTAGTTACCTGGAATCGAACCTATATCTTTGTGTTGTGTTTCGTTACAGGGTTATTTTTTCACCAAGACTCGTATTTTCACCTTCATGCGTTGTTGCGAGCAGCAGGAAATTTCAGCTTGCTGCGTCGCAAAATTACACCTTATTTGCATATAATTTGATCATTCGTTGTTTACGTTACTGCGAATTTTAGTTTTTTGCTGATGGCAATCTGTAAAGAAAGAAACGACTGACCCGACACCTGGTTTTTAATTTGATTCCTAATTTTTCAAGCGTACTGTCAACACATGGCAATTTTAGTTTTCTAATTTAATTCAACGTACCAAAACTTCAGTTATTTTTTTTGCCGTGTGGAAGTCTGTTTTTATTTCTGTTAAATACAATATCATATTCTAGTTGAAAAGTTTTCTGGTTATTTTAGCAAAGCAGACCAAACTGGTGAAGGCCTTAAGAGCTCCTCTGGGCCACGCGATTGTTTCTTAACATAAAAGAAAAAAATAACTGCATATGGTAATACTGTATCTGTTGGAAGCTGGCAAGAACTTGGAAACTGGGAATTTTGCGGAAAGTCTTTGATTTGCTGTTGGAGAAGCGCCACCTTTGCTTGTGTTTGTCGGACAATTCTAGTTTGCTGCACGGCTCTTCACGATTGTTTCCTTTGGACTGGACGTGCGTCATCGCTTTCCTCGGAAGTGGCCAATTCCAGGCACTTCACCTGCTGTTGGAGACCGTAACCTACTTCGTCGTACAAATTGTGCTCTCTTGGTTCTGTCCTCCAAATTTCTCGTCGACGTTTCGTCTATTGCATTCAAGGAACATCGTTATCCGTGTCCATCCTAGACTGTGGCAATCTGGAATTTGTCGGCTGACGAACTGTATCTCTCGTTAAGGTACTGCTTTACAGTATTTTGCTTTTTGTGCTTTTTATAGTACCGTTAATATCGAGATTTACTGTTTACTTTGGTTATGGAAAATACCGACCATGCTGGTGGTGACCAAGCTTCGTCTAATGAATGTGTAGGTACTGCCCTATCACTAGGAAAAGGCTTAACTAACGCTCCAAACGCTTTATTCAGTAATCCTGCAGTGAATGCAGAGTCTACTGCTGCTGAGTCTGCCGAATGCTTAGATAATAGATTTTTTAGTGGGCAAAATTATCATGACCCACCTACTGCAAGTAACGAGTTGTGTATGCCCAAGGGAGCATCAAAATCTTATGCGGATGTGGGCCCTGGAGACCCTTTTCGAAAACTACTTACAATGCGACGTAAACTTATGGTTAAAATGAAAGATTTTGTGAAAGCCCCAGATCGAACATCAGGAGGCAATTTTGCTACTGATGCGCTTCAATTTGCGCTGATTCAAGATGCGTACGATAATTTCTGCGATGGGTTAAAAAATATAAATGATGCCACCGTGCTCCATCAACTGTCGGAAAATATGGCAGATTATTTCGATAAATGCGCTAAAATCTATAAACGCAGTGAGTTGCTTTTTTGCCACAAATCCTCGAACCCATCGTTGCTTAATGATTCCGATGAGGATGACGTTGATCCTAGGGATAGCATCTCTCAGACCACTACGAATGCTAGTGGGACTTCTAATACTTCTTCTGTCCTTAAACGTATCGAATTAGAGCGTAAAAAGGCTGAATTACAAAGTCTTAAACAACTTAATAAACTTAATGCGCGTAAGGCCCAATTTGAGGCGGAAGCGCGAAAGGCCCAGCTTGAAGCGGAGGCGGAAGCGCGAAGGGCCCAGCTTGAAGCGGAGGCGAAAGCGCGCAAGGCCCAGCTGGAGGCCGAAGAAGCTTCGATAAAGTTACGTTTAGAAACTGCGAATCTTGAAGCCGAGGAAAAAATGCTTGCTTGCTCTGAGCGAGGCTCTAAAATCGGAAGCGTATCAAAATCATTTACGCGTTCACGTTGGCCTGGCGAAAGTAGTTCTAAAGTTCAAAAAAACTGCGGTAAACTTGAGCCCAAAATCAAAATCGCAAAACCAGCGATTAATTTAACTGACACTCTACAGCAGAATCCTTTCGTTACTGCAAAAGTCGCATCCTACAAAGAACAGATGTTAAAAGATTTTGAGAATCCCTCTTTAAATTGGCAAAATGAAAGCGTAGAAACTAAACCGCATTTCGCTTGCAATATGAATTTTGATACCTGTACTGATGCTCGTCCTCGTGATCGTGACACGAGAGCGGGAATTAACTCAGCACCTGATGACGAAATTAAAATGCGTTTTGATCAACGACGTGCTAGCGCACCTTCAAATAATGAAACGGCTTTGCATGAATACCTTCAGAGACAAGGACGCAATGAGTACATTAATCTTGCGTCTCAAATCGGTTATGATGGCCAGAATATCGCGTTTATCTTCTATGAAAACCAGATTCGCCGGCTCATGAACGAGAGCCCTTATGATGAACGGAGGCTCGAAGTTCTGAGGGCGTCCTGCGTTGGTCAACCGCGCGAGATGGTGAACCTTTTCTGTGCCCCCATGAAAAGTATAACTACCTCCCAACGTATCGAAAAAGCGCTCGGACGCCTGAGGCAAAGATATGGCGTTTCGGGGGGCTTGACCTCAGAACCAAAAATAATTGCTATACGTAATGGCTCTAAAGTGGCTTTTAATGCTAGCTCAATGAAAATGTATAATGAGGATCTCAATACGCTTGAGGTCTATGCGTTTGCTCATGACGAGGTGGATAAACTTTCCGGACAATTACTTATTGATACCGCAAGTCGCTTGCCTAATTTGTTAAAGCGGCGCTACCTTGATTATCTCGATAAAAAAGGGTTAAATATGAGTCGTCCTGGCTTCGATTCTCTGCGAGACTTTGTAGCGCATGAAATTGACATGATGACATCTGAATACGCGCAGGCATTTTTTAAATCTGACAATAAAGAACATGCACAGTCTTCTGGTTCTAAGACCTATAGAGTTCGTCAAACGACCGTCGGACCGGAAAAGCGTACTAAAAGTGATAGTTCGTCAACATCTTCTAATTCTGTTCGTCCTGCTAAGCATGAAAACAACGCGGCTAATGTTAAGACCTCTGACTATAAACGTGCTAAAGATAAACCTGCACCGACATGCTTTGTGTGCATGCGACCTGAATTAAAACATTTTCTGGCGGATTGCGAAGTTTTCAAATCCTATTCTGATAAACTTAAAAGGCAAACTGTGATGGACGCCAAACGTTGCTTAAATTGTTTGTCATTGGAACACTTTGTTCGCGACTGTCCTCACCCCTCTAAGTGTCGCAAATGTAGTCCTAATTGTCAAAATAAACATTCAGGCGCGCTACACGACTACTACGTGGAAGGATCGAAGGCCGGACAAAGCGTAAAGACCGGTCCCTACTCTACCCCCGTTGAAAATGAAAAGAATGACAAACAGAGCTTAAATGTGCACAAAATTAGCGCTCATGAAAATAGCATAATCCTGCTTCGCACTAGTGCCGTAAAAATTGCAAATCCCTTGACAGGAAAATCAACCCTCGCGTATGCTCAACATGACACGGCATCTCAAGCGACACTTATTTCGGACGATTTAAAATCTGAGCTTGGTCTAAAAGTAACGCCTGACCCTGCGGTAAGTCTTCGGACTCTTGCAGATCTCCCCGTCGCGAGCGGGGGCCGCACTAACTTTAAATTGGAATCTCTTCACAGTGGCGAAGAATTCATGGTTAGGGATGCCCTTGTGGTCCCCAAATTTTCTGATGATGTCAATACTCTTCCGCATGCGGTGGACACCACGACGCTGAAACATTTTCAAGGAGTTCATATTCCTGTCGCTCCGGGCAGGGCGCACGTCGACGTTCTGATTGGTCAGGCCGACAAGTCGTTGTTGGCCGTCCTTGAGGAGCGCGAGGGCGCGGATCCGGAGGAGCCGAATTATGTGCTTACGCGTCTGGGGCCCATTGCAAGTGGAGGGAAAATAAATGCTAATACGAGCTCTTCAAATTCATTATCTACTTTAAGGGTTAACATTCAATCTAAAGCCCCTGTAAACGCAGCCCCTTGTGACTGCACGAAGTTAAAAGAGGAAAACGCTGCCCTAAAAAAGGCTTTGTCTGAACTGGAACTTCAGGACGAGATGGTTCAACCATCAAGAAATGAAGAACTTGCTCATGAACTGACTGTACCCAATATCAAAGTGGTAGATGAGGGCAGGTACGAAATCCCCGTCCCTCTTAAATCAAAAAAACTTGAAATCTTGCCCGACAACTATGATATTGCACTAAATCGCACGCTGTCATTGCGTAAGACCGCCTTGCGTAATCCTCAGATGAGGCAAACTCTCACTAATACTTTTGATGAATTGATATCTCAAAAATGGATCGAACCCGTTGAGTGTTCAGTTAACAAAAAACCTACTTGGCACTTACCTTTTTTCGTGACCAAATCGGTTAAACCCCGTGTGGTTTATGACGGTGCAGCTACTGTTAATGGTGTGTGTTTGAACCAATTGGTGTTGGCTGGTGAAAACTTGTTGAATGGATTAGTGGAAGTGTTGACTCGGTTTCGCATGGGTAAATATGCTTGTGTTACAGACTTGAGTAGATGCTTTTTCCAGATTAAAATTCCCACCGATCAGCGGGATTTATTTCGCTTGGTGTGGTTTAAAGATAATGATCTTGATAATACTGATACTCAAATTTATCGCTTTACCCGCCATGTTTGGGGGGTAAATTCTAGTCCCTTTATAGCTCTTTTAGCTATGAAGCGTTTAGCTGAGGAAAATCCTACCAATGCTTGTCAATTGACTTTAAATGCTGTGACTAATAATCGTTATATGGATGACTTGTTGTTGGCTGCTTGCTCGCTTAAGGATCTCCAAGTTGTTGCTGAGGAAGGAATTGCCCTATTTAATAGCCGGGGTTTTAAGTTGAGTAAGTGGGTAGCGAATTGTCATGCCAAGGAAATTTTGAACCTTGTTTCTCCTTCTGATCTTGCTACCTGTTTTAAAGAAGTTGACCTTTGTTCAGATCCCCTTCCTAATTCGAAAACCCTCGGATTAACGTGGGACCCTCAAAATGATAATTTTCGGATTAATGTTAAAGAGTTTTCTCATGCTACTACGAGGCGCGAGATGACCAGCCAGCTGGCTAGTCAATTTGATCCCTTAGGCATGATTGGACCTTACATTCTCGGGGGTAAGTTAATTTTGCAAAAAGCTACCGCTGTGAGCGCTGGCTGGGATGATTTGGTTCCTGTCGACATTCAGCATAGTTGGAAAAGGTGGTTAGAGAGTTCAACTTTGCTTCGAAAGTTCTTTATCTCTCGTAATATTTTGCCTGAATATTCGTGTGATAATGCTGAAGTCAAATATCAACTGCATGGTTTCTGTGATGCGTCGAATTCGGCTCTTTGTTGTGTCGTCTATTTGCGGAGTTTGGCTGATTGTAAACCGGAGGTAAAATTTATTCTTGGTAAATCTAAATTAGTTTTGTCGCATCAGACTAACTGGATCATTTCACGTAAAGAACTTGAGGCCGCCAAATTGTGTAGCGAGTTGTTGTTACAGGCTAAAAACTCTTTAAAAGATCTGAATTGTAGTTTGCATTGTTGGACAGACTCCCAAGTTGTTCTTGGGTGGCTGACAAACCCGGACTTGAACCTCTCTCGCTTTGTTAAGCGTCGAGTAGAGAGAATACTTCAAGTTGCTCCTGGTAATGTTTGGAAGTACGTTGATACGTCACAGAATCCTGCTGACGTCGGTACCCGCGATGTTATTGGTAAGAACCCTAAGTGTATTGATTTGTGGTTGGGGGGGCCTGTCTTCCTTCGGCACGAGCCGGTGAGTGTTGCTGGGTCGAAGTGTGTGCCTGTTGTTTGCATGGCCCTACTCGAAAAGAAATCACGTGATGAAGGCGAAAATGGCCTAGATCAAATCATTATTACTGCTAGTGACCTGTACACCTTAAAAAAGCGCTTGGCTTATCTCGTAGCCTTTGCAGAATATGTCATTGCCAAATTTCGTGGAACAACGTTTAAAAAACCGGACCTTAATGCTGATTTTTTGGATCGCGCCCTCATTAAAGCGGTAAAATACGTTCAGTCACAGAACTTCGGGGCCGCCATTGACGTCTTAAGCAACGGTTCGCCGGACGATTTTGAAACTTTCCTTAAACGGAGAGTAAATAACGTAAACAGCCCCGATGAAAAAAGGCAAGTAAATGAATTGAAAACTTTGAGAAACCTGCGCCCCTGCGTCGGAAATGATATGCTATTGCGTGTCGATGGTCGGCTAGAGAATGCAGAGCTCCCTACCGACACCAAACACCCTCTCATTTTACCGGGAAGGCACCCTTTGACACGTTTAATAATTCTTTTTGAACATGTAAATTGCGGACATGCTGGCCCTTCTTACACGTTAATGAAGACGCGCCAGCGTTACTGGATAATTCATGGCATAGTAAATGTGAAACATTTTATCGCTGATTGCGGACATTGCTGCTTACGTAAAGCCAAGCCGATTCGACAGCTCATGGCGGATCTTCCAGAGTGTCGAGTTGCCTTGTGCAATAAACCGTTTAAGTTTTGCGGCTTGGATTATCTAGGACCTTTTCACTTTCGAGTTGGACGTAGCTCTTGCAAGGCTTGGGGCCTACTCTTTACATGCTTATGCACCCGCTGCCTGCATGTGGAGGTAGTCACTAGTCTCGATTTGAATAGCTTCCTCCTTGCTTTTTCGCGTTTTACAAACTTGCGCGGAGCAGTGGATACCATATACTCGGATAATGGCTCCACCTTTTGCGCTGCGGCCGATCGTTTACCGGACTTGCTTAAATCTACAGAATTTCATAATTCGTTACGTAAATGTAACATTAATTGGGTTCGCATTCCACCTTACGCCCCGAGCCAAGGTGGAAGTTGGGAGATAATGGTCAAGTTGTTTAAAGGCGCACTTAACAAAACCATTGGAAATACTCGCCGCTTACCTTCTTTAATCGAATTACAAACGTTTGTTGCGGACGCTGTGCGCATTGTTAACGATAGACCTCTCACCACAGTGAGCGACCATCCTAATGACTTGTCCCCTTTTACACCGTCGTCCTTTTTGGGCCAACATTTATCGCCCAGCACTCCCCTTTGCGAGTACCATGACAAAGGAGACATTCGAAAAGATTTTTTGTACAACTCTTCTCTGGCTCATCGTTTTTGGCTTAGCTGGATGAGATCATACATTCCTTCCCTTCAAGGTCGTAATAAATGGAGAACTTTAAAAACTAATCTTGTCCCTGGGCAACTTGTTCTGGTGGGCGATAGTGAGGACCTCCGTCATAAAGGGGCTTACCGGCTGGGCCGAATTCATTGTTTACACCCTCAGATCCGCAAAGGGTCCGAAATTGTTCGCCGTGTAACGGTGGCAGTAATTGGCAAGGGCACAGCAGCAGCAGACTCTTGTTCGATTGAATATATCTTGCGGGATATATCAAAGATAGCTCCTGTTTGACTTTGTTTGTGTTGTAGTTTTTCGTTTGCTCGAATATTAAAAAGGTGTAATGTATGCGTAAACATGTTTACCATAATCCTGTTTTGTGATCTCGTGCTTTTGTATTCCTGCCTGTCCTCCGCTTGATCCTGTGCTAAATATACTGATACTGGTCGCTGTTATAAGAATTCGCCAAATCTTTTATCTATGTTGGGTCAGGAACCTTTGATTGTCGTTAGCATTTAATCGTTAATTAAATTACAGAACTGTGTGTTGCACTTTCTATATATACATATATTTTTGTCTTAGATTTTTTGTCACCTGATTTGACAGACACCGTTATGTTGTAGACAGTGCTTTTACTAATTGTTTATTGTAACCTCATGATTATTGTCGGTTCCAAGGGGCCGCGATGTTTCAGCACAGTCCTTTTTTGCTTGTAGTTACCTGGAATCGAACCTATATCTTTGTGTTGTGTTTCGTTACAGGGTTATTTTTTCACCAAGACTCGTATTTTCACCTTCATGCGTTGTTGCGAGCAGCAGGAAATTTCAGCTTGCTGCGTCGCAAAATTACACCTTATTTGCATATAATTTGATCATTCGTTGTTTACGTTACTGCGAATTTTAGTTTTTTGCTGATGGCAATCTGTAAAGAAAGAAACGACTGACCCGACACCTGGTTTTTAATTTGATTCCTAATTTTTCAAGCGTACTGTTAACACATGGCAATTTTAGTTTTCTAATTTAATTCAACGTACCAAAACTTCAGTTATTTTTTTTGCCGTGTGGAAGTCTGTTTTTATTTCTGTTAAATACAATATCATATTCTAGTTGAAAAGTTTTCTGGTTATTTTAGCAAAGCAGACCAAACTGGTGAAGGCCTTAAGAGCTCCTCTGGGCCACGCGATTGTTTCTTAACAATATCTATCAAATTATTTCCGACTTTGCTGGAAAACAAATGGGAATTCCCATTGACGTTGAGAAGCTAAAATCCTTGAACTAATGGCGATCCATATTTTACAGTGGAAATGCAGATCTATTCGTAACAAAATTTTAGATTTACAAAGTTATTTATCCACTTTAGCTAATTTACCAGATGTTTTATGTTTGCAGGAGACGTACTTAAACAAACAAATAATTTTTTTTAACAGGTTAACAACTGATAAGAAAAGATCTAAGTAATTGAAAAAAAGGAGGAGGTATTTGATTCTGCGTTAAAAACAGTATTTTTTTTTCAGAAATTAGACTACCAGAGTGCAATAACAGTCTAGAAATTATGGGGATCAAAGTAAGCAACGTTGCAGTTTTCAATGTGTATAATCCTCCATCTAATTCAATAGACAAAACGTGTCTGTCATTCATTATCAAATTTCTTAATGTTATTATCTGTGGTGATTTTAACGCCCACCACAAGATGTGGGACTCTGGTACCCCAAATCAAAATGGTGTCAGCTTGTTAGCCTTTATCGAAGAAAATGACTATTTATTACAAAATACTTCTAAGCACAACTCTCATGGTTTTTAACGCAGGATTAAAATGGTCTCGAACTAATCTCATTATTACTTCTCCAAGCATTTCCCACAAACGCAGCTTGGAGGTGACCAATATTTTTATGGGAAGCGATTCACTGTATCATTGACACTAAAATCAACATTAATGTTTTATATTCTTCACAACATTTGCCTCGGTGGGCCTTTAATCGGGTAAACTGGGATACATTTTACCATCTAAAGCTTGTGAAATTGCGATTAATAACAAAAAAACATACTGTTATATCGTATGAAACAAACTCGCGATCCTCTAGACCAGAGATGGAAACCGGTCCGGTCGACCGGCGGGTCGGGTCGAGATTCTTCGACCGGCCGGTCAAGTCGGTAGAAAAACCGGTCAAATTCTCCTTTCTGGCAACTAAAAGTCATCTAAGCACCAATCGAAATATACCTATATTTTATCATAAATAAAACTTTTTATAAAAATCAATGTCAACAAACCACACCTTTCGAAAACACTTGTTGAGTGGTTTCAAGGTGTGACTAATATGCTGTGACCATTAAGACATGCACATCCAGGGACGTATTTAGAGTGGGAGTATTGTGCCGTGCCTCCCGACTTTGGGCCACGGCGCAAAGCAAAAAAGTGCAAAATATACGTTAAAATCGCGTAATCAGATTCTAATAGAGCATGCATGTGGAAGAGGTGTACGCTACCTGGCATTTTAGCATCATTTTAATTAGCTTAAGGGTAAAAGTGGCGCAGATTTCAGATTTTTTAGTACATGCTAAAATCTTGCCGCTTTGAAAAGCCTTTTTTAACTTAAATTTACCACAGTCTACACTGGGCAAGAAAGACATAGCTCTTTTTTTTATATCTAACTATCCATGGTTTGTTCTGAAGTGTAGCATTTCTACAAACTGCTTGGGCACATATTTCGAATGTTTTCTAGCCAATGTTATAACAGTTTAGTGTTTTCAATGAAAATAACGAACGCGTTGCGTTCATCGGGATAGTTATTCATAACGACTTCGTACTACCGATGAGTTTATTTATTGGTTAGACGTTTCGCTTCCCAAACCGGGAAGCTTCTTCAGAACAATTTTCGGCAGTGCTGCCTTTGCAGTTACAAAAAGATAAATGAGAAAAAAAATAACAGCAGAAGATAGGTAATTAGTAAAAACATACGAACATCACAATACTTGTACTATTATACCCAAAAACGTTAATATCATGGAGCGATAACATTATATAGTATTGAAAATTATGTCACTAAGAGCGTAAAAAAAGGAATACTGAAAAATTATGTCACTAACAGCGTGAAAAAAATTAATAATATTCGTAACAACTAGCTGCTTCACTAACAGTTGGAGAAAATATGAAAAGGATCTATTGCAAAATATTATGTATTGGAAAAGGTTTTTCGCTCCACTGAGATTTATATTAACTGTTCCGTCCGTATATAAATCTCTGTGGAGCTAAAAACCTTTTCCAATACATAATGTTTTGCAATAGATCCTTTTCGTACTTTCTCAAACTGTTAGTGAAGCAGCCTACCCAGTGGGCACAAAACGTCTAAAACAAAAATTGATCTAAATGTTGTCTATTTTGCAAAATGCACTTAGTTGAATAAACGTCTTTACAAAGACGTCAAAAATACGAAAAATAAAGCAACGTGTTAAGGTCTATAAGTTATGTAAATTGGACGTCGTTGTAAAGACGTCTTTTTAACTACATACATTTTTGCAAAATAGACAGCATTTAGACAAAAGTAAGACCAACTAAATTACGTCTGCTGCATAAATCTAGACCACGTTTAAACGTCTATTTGACTAATTTTGTGCCCACTGTGTATAATTGTTATGAAAATTATTAAGTTTTTTCAGGCTGTTAGTGACATAATTTTTCAATATTCCTTTTTTTCACGCTGTTACTGACATAATTTTCAATATCATGTAATGTTGTTGCTCCATCATTTTAATGTTTTTGGGTGCAATAGTACAAGCATTGTGATATTCGTATGTTTTTGCTGTTACCTATCTTTTGCTGTGTTTTTTTTTCTCATCTTTTTGTAACTGCAAAGGCAGCACTGCCAAAAAAAAGTTTAATGTTTGCTCCTCGGCAAATTGCAAAATAATAATCTGTCACCAATAGCTAAAAACTTGTAACTTCATTTTTTGGCCTTTTGCAAAATATCACTAGAAAGAACGTCTAATAATTTAGCTTGTGCCCTTCAGTGCTTTTTATGCTTATTTTGTGCACGTTTTGTGCTGCTCAAAACAGGTCATTCAAACCGAAACTTAACCAAAAAAGGTCTGAAAATTGAGTCATTTTTACAAAAAACGCAAAAAAATTTTTTGCCAAAGTCAAAAGTCACAAATTTTAACCCCTCACCCATGCCCCCCTTTGGAAAAATTTTCATTAGATACATAAAACTTTCTGTAAAAAAACCGGTCGACCGGGCCGGTCAGAAACCGGTCAATCGGCGATGATTTTGAAATTTACCGGTCGGGTCGGATCGAGAAAATCCTGACCGGTTCCATCTCTGCTCTAGACATTGTAATCTTTAAACGTGCTCGAGCCTAAGCTAAGTTGTTGTTGTTGTAGCGCGTATTTATCCACCTATCACCGGACAGCGTCATACGCTAACTTGTTGGACGATCCGCACACTTTTCATTACCAGGACTACTTCGTGATTGGAGGAATCCGCATCTGCTTAGGAGTTTCCGATGATCCAATGTTCCCGTGAATTTCTTCGAATTCTTGTCCACTGAATTTGCTGCTTGTTCAAAGCCACCAAGCAGAGATAATCATCGTAAAGCGTCTTATCCAAGGACGCAACAACGTGACCAGTGTGTGGGTTGAACCCAGATCATCGTAAAAACGACGCCTTTACCCATTCGGCCACGCTGCCGACAGTTAAAGTTAACTTTAAACAAAGCTAAAAAATTGTCTAGGCGAAATTACTGCTCTTCACTTTCCTTAAACACCAAACTGGGTCAAGTTTAGTCAACACTAAAAAGGTTTAACCAGGGTGTCGAACCGAACCTGAACTCGAACCGTAAACCTGAATGAACCGTTTCATTTTGGTGAACCCGAACCGAACCTGAACCAGCAAAATTTTACTTCAGTGAACCTGAACCAAACCTGAACCCTCAAAATTGTGCTCAAGTGAACCCAAACCGAACCTGAACCCCTAACAAAAGTAAGAATATGTTTTTCTATATCCGGATGCCGCTGCGCTGGTACACGCACAATAAGAGCAGTGGTGATCATCAACAGGATCAGCAATTTCTCCTTTTTTTTTCTGGACGAAACGAGTAACGACAGTTAAATTTTAAGTCAATGAACCCGAACCGAACCTGAACCAGTAATATTTTACTTGAGTGAACCTGAACCAAACCTGAACCTCAAAAATGGTGCTCAAGTGAACCCGAACCAAACCTAAAACGCTAAAATATTTTGAGCAGGAGCTAAACCTGAACCCGAACCGTTATTTGAAACGGTTCGACACCCTGGGTTTAACAGACAGCAAACCGATATACGCACCTTCCTACGTTACACCAAAATGGTGTGACAGGCACCAATGATCAGCTCAAAGCCAATATGCTTGCTAACCAATTTCATGCTGTTAGCAGCAATGACAATCATTCGAATGAATTTAAAAATAGTTCGACTAATATTTCCTTTCAGCTAGCTCACAAATTATCGTCACAGGAATACCAATAGCCTACAAGGTGTTTAACGCTCCTTTTTGTATGACAGAACTTAAGGATTCTTCCAACAATACTGCTGTTGATGCTGACAGCATTAGCGCAGAAATGCTCCAGCACATGCCCAAGCATTGTTTACAGACGATTTTGCTTCTCTTTAACAAAATTTGGTTTACAGGTGAATTATCGATGTGCTGGCTCCATTCCATAATTGTTCCATTGCACTAGCCTAACAAACGTACTAATTTAGAGCTCTTACAGATCAATATCTCTAACCAGTCATTTATGCAAACTGATGGAAAGAATGGTTACGGTAAGACTTTGATGGTATCTCGAAAACAATAATTTTCCCTACCAATATCAGTCAGCCTTTCGTGAACGCAGAAGGGTTCTCGATTATTATCTGTTGCATTTACACGACTCAGTGCGCAAGGCACTGGCCAACCAAAGATCGGTTTTAGCTGTGTTTCTTGACATCGAAAAAACATACGATTTAGTTTATAAAGATATCTTATCAATACAACTATTAAATTTGGTTGTCAATAGATTTATGCTGAGTTTTATTACAGCTTTTTTGAACAACAGATCTTTTCAAGTTAGAATCTCTTCGGCTCATTTACAAGTTAAGCTCTTACACAATGGCATTCCGCATGGGACTGTTCTAAGCCCTTTGTTGTTAGCTGTCGTGATTAATGACTTACCGACCTGTTTAAATTCCGAAGTTGCACTTTTTGCAGATGATGTGTGTTTTGGGGAAACTGGTACTGATATTAAAATTTTGAACAAACTAGCTCAATCCTCACTTAACTAAATTAATGCATGGTGCAATATCAATGGTTTTAAGATGTCAATTAACAATCTGCAACGCTTCTATTTACAAAGAAGCGTAAAAACAAACAAGTTTCTTTGATCTTAAACAATGAAACTATTGAAGTTAAATATCAATTTAAATACTTGGGCATTATTTTTCAAGAAAATGGTTTGTATAATGCACATGTTAGATACGTGCATGACAAATGTCTCAAACGCATTACTGGGCATTAATCCGTCAATAATTGAATACGGAATGGAGATCTACTTTAGCTCTTCCACACCCGTCAACTCTCCCGATTTCGTCGGGAGACTCCCGATTTCGAGAATTTCTCCCGATTACCCGATCTCAATGAAAAATCTCCCGATATCACGATTTAGCTCAAAATTTTTTGAATTTAAACATAATTAGTTTTTTGAAAAATTAATCAGTTTTGTTTGCGAATCTTTTTTTTTTCTGAAAGGGAAAGAATACACTTCGACTCCTGCTTAGACTGATTTTATGTTTTTTAAAAGTTTTTTATTGAAAATTAATGTGTGATCTTACTTTCAAATTACTAGTAACATCAATTCGAATTGTTAAGAATTGATGACGTTACAAATAACAATGGCATGCACAAATTCCAAGCTCTGGTAATGGTCATTGCAACCAGGCACGTGCCAAAACGGAATTTTTTGGGGGCGATATCTTCTCAAAAAGGAAAAAGAAAAAAAAAAGGTCTTCGGTTCAGAGTGCCATTATTTTCTCCATAATTTGAGGTCATCTCCAAAAAAAAAATCTTCACACCTGGAAGCCTCTATCATCTGCGATATTTAAAGTGATCTCCAGATTTCCATTTTAGGTTTCAGGCGTTGAAGTTAAATTTGTTTGGGTGAAATAATAAATTTTGGTGGCGCGATTGCCCCTTTGCTCCCCCCTGACTACGTCCCTGATTGCAACTGTGAAGAGCTGAGCTCTTTTAATGGCGTCTGTTGGAGAAAGTGATAGTACTGAAAAGCGCAAGGGAGATGGTCAGTGAGAGTTGCAAGACGAGGCGGTAAAAGTAAAAGAAAGAAGTATAGCTGCAAGTACAAGCAAACTTGGGAGAAAGATTATCCTTTAATATGTACTGTAGAAGCCATAAATGGTATGAATACGCTAAATGTAATTCTTGCAGAATAGATATTAGCGTAGCTCGTGGAGGAACGAATGACGTAACGAAACACGTCACCTCCGAAAATCATAATAAGAGCATTGCAGCCGAAAAAAGAAATCAAAGGATAACCAGCTTTATGGTTAAGGGACCAGAAGAGAGCGATAAACTTATTTATGCGGAAACAAAATTTGTAGTGTTCATGGTGAAAGAACAACTTGCCGTTTAGCATTTCTGATGAATTTTCGAAAATCGTCAGCGACATGTTTCCAGATAGCAAGCTGGCAAAAAAATATGGAGCTTGAAAGACAAAAACTTCACGAATCATAAACGGAAAAAGGAGAGGCAATTTAAAAAATTCAAAATGTAGGCCTATACTAGCAGAAAAAGGGCGACTTAAAATCTATTGAACTAACATTGTTATGGTCTAGTCTACAAAAAATGAAATTGTTGTTAAAATTAAAAAAACTTTTTAAAACAAATACCGGTATTTCGAAAACGCATGTCACTACTGAAGACAGTAGCGTAGCCAGGGGGGGGGGGGGGGCTATAGCCTTCCCCATAATGCAGAATAAGGAAAACACTACGTTTTTAGCACTTTTGAGACTGTTTTATGCACTGGAGTGGACTAAATAGTGATTTAAAACATCGTTTGAAAGATATATTCAGGGGGGGGGCTAACTTGTCAAAATTAAAACTAACAATAATCAAAAATAAGCAATCAAATTTAATCGCAAGTGTAAAAATGCTAAACATAGGTGTCATCAACAAATATACTATAACTAAGGAATAGGGGGGGGGCTATTCAGTATTAGTTAAAAACCAATCATTTCTCTCTAATCTCTTTTCATTAGCCCCCCTACCCCGATTATTTTTCTCTATAAACTGTATACGAAATAGATTACTCCGCGTGAGTTTTATTGAACTATTCGATTTTATAATTTACCAGCATCTAAACAAGAGAACTAACATTTTACCATTAGCCATCTTCCAAGCAGCTCATTTATACCACCAGTTTAATCATGTTTGCACTGCCAATTTCTAAGCCACGTTTTAAAAGCATTGTTTTTTTAATCAAAATAGCCCTAAAATGAAGTTATTTTTGCAAAAAAATGCAAAATTTTCGAGCGCTGGGGGCTCCGCCCCCAGACCCCCAAAACAGCCCCCGCCATTGCGAATTTCTGGCTACGTGCCTGACTGAAGAGTAAACATAATGCATTTTTCAACTTTTTCTCTGGCTTGCGTTTTGCTCGATTATGTTGGAATGGTTACTTGGTAATGTCAACTGTTTATGTTAGGTTCGATTATGTCGCACTATAGAAGCTTTATTGCTGTAAATCGAAGTAGTCTACCCAAAACTTTACAAGAACAGAAAAATTATGCCTTCAGTTTATTTCTTACTTATGACATAAATTCTATTCATGACAGTTGTGAGGTTGTCCCAATCATTCCCTCAACTTGGCTTGCACGAAGATACCCTCGTCAAGAGTTTTTAGACCACCAATTGCAGAATGACGCTGCAATGCCCAAAGATCTGCAAGTGGACAAGTTTTGGGGCTTCATGGGGCGGAAGAAAATAGCCGGTGAACGAATTTTTAATAATCTTGCTGCATTAACCTCACTCAAACGCATCTCGCGAAAAAACCTTTTCCATGGTGCGGAAGATTGTAACCGAAAACAAAACCAGTTTGCACAATGACACTGTGTGCGCGCTTTTAAGTTGCATATTAAATTGTGGCCGCATTGCAGCTGGCTTTAAACCTCCCAAAGTAGAATTAAATTTTGCCAAAAAAGCTACGTGCAGATATAATCAAGCCCAAGAGTTAAAGTCAGGCCCGCAAGTAGAAGCAAATGCTTAACGCAAGGGTGGGGAGGGAAGCGAAAGCTAGTTAAGAGGGGGCGCTGATTAATATACCACAGTACACGTACAACTGATTTTGTCTAGGCCGGAAGGCGAAAATTTTTTCTGAGGGGGCTGCTGGTGTGGTTAAAGTAGACGTGTTTGAATGATATATCACTGTTATTGTTCAGTATTTTTTGGAAAGCGTCTACTGCGCTGAATGTAGCATGACTTTTTATGCAGTGTGTCAGTGAAGTGTATGAAACAGTACTGATGTTACCGGTTACCTGGTACCGTATATCCAAAATAAAAAGACTGCTTTATTTAATAAGTCTGTCTTTTAGTAGCTAGAACTGCTAGAACCTGAAATGTTAATGTCAAAATTTTGGTAATGTGTACCAACATCAAAAGATGACAATAATTATTCAAGCAGTAGAATCAGGAGGAAAGGCTGTGGTGCGAAAATTCCCAGCTATTGGATTTGCTGGTAAGAAATCTCCCGATTTGGCATTTTTAAATATTGACAAATATGCTCTTCCGATTTAGCTTTAAAAAAAATTGAAAAGATTCTAACAGAGTGCTTGAGGATATGTGCTGGCGCAATGCGTAGCACTCTTATAAATTGTATGCAAGTTCATTGCCACGAGATGCCGTTAAAACTAAAATTCGAACAGCTATGTTTGAACTTCAGAGCTTACCTGGGAACATTTGAAGATTACCCTAGCTTATTTGTCGTTCAGGACAGTTGGCAGGAGAGGTTACCAGATAATCCTGGTTTCTGTTCTTTTAATATAAGAACAAAAGTTATTTTTAGTAAACCTAATATGGATTTAAATACTATCGTCTTGCCCGACATTATTATTTGGCTAATTGGCAAACCGGTTATTGATCTAAACATATTTTTTATTCGCAAGAAAAATGATAATGCTAATTTAATTTGGTCTTGTTTTTCATATGTAATTAATACTGATTATGCGGATTTCACTCTTTTATTTACCAATACGGTTCCAAAAATCAGCCACGCACCAGTTCTGCTTTCTTTGTACCGCAAACAAATACAAGAAAATCAATAGTAATTAATAACCTTGGATCTGCTTTCTCTGCCGAACTTTAAGCTATTCTATCGGCTTTGCATTGGATAGCCATAAAATAGACCCTGAAAAAGCTTAATTGCATAGGTGGGCAAGTTAATGCGAAACGTTAGCTTCGTTAACCACTAGTTCGTTAACAAACTTCACATCTCCGTTAACATTAATCCATTATTTTCTGTTTTAATTAACGGAAGTTAATAGAGTCCGTTAAGACGTTTGTATTTTGCGTGTAATGTACATTTCTTTTTATTCACTCGCTTCTAGAACACATATTGACGTTGTTGAGCTGATAGTAAAAAAATATCTATTGTTATGGTGGTCTTTTTGTGTTTTGGAAGTTATATTTTACAGTCTAATCTAACTTAAAAGATAAAAATAAGTTCAAATGCACTAACGAAGCTGTGATCAGAAAATCTTTGGAACTTGCGAACAGCGATAATTAATAGATCTATGAGGCTGCAGCTTATTATTTGCCACAAAAAAGAGCTCCTTTCTTCGCTTCCTTCTATAAAACTCGTGCTAATACGCAACAAGTGTTACCAGTGCAAACTAGTTTGTACTGGTACGATGAATGAATGGTGCAAGATATTAACGATAAAAACCTTAACGGAAGTTCACAGAACTTAACAGAAGTTAATTTAGTCCGTTAACATGAAAAAACTTTTTAACGGATTAGCGAGTTAATGAAAAAGTTAGCTTTGTTATTAACGGATTAACGATTAACGGACTAGTGCCCACCACAGAGTTGTAAGTCGGGCCGGGCTTTTCGGGTCGGGTTCGGGCCTAAAGTTGACAAAAATTTCGGGCTTAATTCGGGCCTGAGACGTGCTTTTTGTTTTAGGTGCACAAAAATATAATCACAATAACTAGGCAAAATTGCTAAATTTTTCAGACCTAACTTAACTTTGGGATTTTTTCGGGCATGATTTGGGCTTCAGATTAATTTTCGGGTTCGGGCCGGGTTCGGGCCTGAACTACTCGGCCCGTTTACAACTCTGGCCCATCTATGCCTAATTGTAACCGATTGTTATTTTGTTTTACAGGTTCTAAATTCAAAGAAGTTTGGTAAGCATTATATTTTAAATAAAATTTTGTTATTGAATCACTATTTACCATATTCTAATTTGACAGTTGCTTTTCTCTGAGTTCCTAGTCATTCCGGGATTTCTTGAAACGAAATTGCTGATAACTTAACCAAACATGCTTTCAGATCTGTCGTACAAAACTCATAAATGACGTTCAAATTAAGCGAGCCGAAAGTAAATTATCTTATTCAGAAGTCAAATCATTTATTCGGGATCATATTTACAAAAAGTGGAATCGTAATTACATCGCTTATCCTGCCGGTGCCCAATACAAATTTTTATTTAATGTCCAAAATGTACCTTCCTTTCAATCAAAATAAATTCTTAGACTTCAAACTGCTCATTGCTGCTTAAATTAGCATCTCCTTAGAATACATTGCGATGACACTGGTTTATGTTCCAAATGCAAAGTTCCGGAAACTGTCCCACATTTTCTTTTTGCTTGCCCAAATTATTCAACTGGTCGTAATATTCTGAAAAATGCTGTAAAAAAATTAGGCCTTATATCAAACAAGGTGGTGTCTTCCTATTTTATTTGATAAATTTGCTCCTCCAATCGGTTCATTTAGAATGTTAATGGCTATCGTTTAATCTTATACTCACTACCATTTTGTGTAACAATGAAATGTGTATATGTGATTACTTAAAAACACTCGCAAGAGCTTATTTATTCTTTCTCAGTATGAGTTGGCTTGGGTGGGGCAAAGCCCAGCAGGCATTATTGCAAATTATTATAAAAAGTTTTCATTTACTTTTTGGGCTTGATTTTTCTTCACCGCAACCCATCTCTGATTTTGTTTCTTCTTTGTACAATGTATCGCAATTCGGTAATATATAATGACAAAGTTATAGTTGATCCTAAAACCATTTTTTAAATTTCCGTTTCTCGAAGGATGTGCGCTTAACAAACTCATTTCGTTTATTTCCTTCTTTTAGTAAAAGTGTCTTGTATTTTGTTGTAAATTACTGTGGTAGATCTTTGCTGCTACTGTATACATATGAAATGTTAAAATTTTATTTGTGTTTCTGTAAGGTTACTTAATACAAGGCGCCTGCTGTCGCTTCAGAAGTACTGGATCTTTTTTAATTTTAACCAATAATTTAAAATCCACAGCATTTCATATATCTATCTGTGTTTTTCAGTCAATTTTGTTATGGTGTTAATAAACTACCGCTGTTATAAAGCATTACTATTTACGATAATAATAAATAAATAAATAAATGTCTGCAGAGCAGTAAAATGTACCCATGTTAGCAGGGTTACTATGTGATTTATGAGTTCGGTAAAACTATAACGAAGTGTCCAGTATGAAAATATGGCTGTACTACAGATGATGCAGTATGAGAAATATTACACGGTTTTTAGGGTTACTGATTGCGGGTGTTTTTACTTTGTAACTCACTTTTACAGTAATTCTATTTCAATAAGGTTTTAATTAGGGTTTAGGCCAGGTGATCCTGGTGATAAAGGCTGTGGTGCGAATAGCCGAAATCGGTAGATTGGATTAAATTTTAATACTAAAACTTTAAACTGGTATTCAAATTGGATCAGCCTGGATACCAATGGAAACCACAAAAAGGGACTGTAAATCCGAGTGTGGGGAGAACCTGGGTTAGAACTTGACACAGTAGCAGGGCTTCAGAGAGAAATCTTACTAGGTGGTACAAAGACTAAGATCGGGCCCCTCTACGAAGGCCAGGGCCGGAAATTAGGTGAAGACCAAATAAATAAAGGTCTTCTTAGCGAAGCTTTGGCCTGCACACTGAACTACTACTAAGTGAATGCTGGAGCAACTACTTGAGTGCGCGTAAACTTATAGGTCCTCCCGGGTCCTCAAGCCCCGAGCCTGGGTAAGATGTACTACCTGAACCCCTCTCGCAGGCCCTGCACAGTGCACAGTAGTGAAACAAAATAAATAGGTTTTAACAGTCACTGCCAGTGGACTGTACTGCTTTGTTCTTGCTGCTTTGACAGCCTACAAAAAAGATTTTGTTTAGTTTTCTGTTGAAAGAAGACAAACTTACTATAAAGAACTAAGGCTCAAAAGTCAGCCTCAACCCTTAATTTGTCGTGCCGAGCCAATGTTTCTACTGGGCCACATCAGGGTAAACGCCGCACGTTATGGGTGTTTAAATAGATAAATCCAAATTCTAGAATAAAGCTGACTTTGAAACTTCACATTTTTACGAATGCTAGAAGATACTGTAGCTTAAAGGCAATTTTTTTAGTCTGCTATATTTGTGGGTTGGCTATCATGACCGACATGTGGACACTCCTTGATTTATAAATTGGCTCCTTTATTTTTGACTTTCTTTTTTAGATAAAATCATAGCTTTCTCATTTATGGTTATACAATCCTCTTCGTCGCGCATGACTGCCAAAGGACTAATCTTTGTTTTTTGAGCTAAAAAATTTTCCGCTTGTCAAACATGACTTCCAAAGCCAGATTAATGAGGAAACAAACAAAAAAAAAAAGTTGAATAACCAATAATGCAATTGAGAACATTGTTAATTCTCATTTTTCATACAGGAAAAAAATAAATTCTGTAACTCTAGCCCCATCGAAATACTGGATTATAAGAAAACGTACCTTCACAGTGAATTGATGATTTCATTTTAAGTTGTTCTTGCGATCTAAAGTACAAAAACGTCTGTAAATAGAAAAAGCAATTCAACTGACATTCCTTGTACAAATCAATTGAATATCTGGATGCTTTCGCATAATTTGATGGTATATAGCTTACAGTAGGTTGTTTTTTTTCATTGGCGTGCTTAACTTTCAAATACTAGGAAGATTTAGTGTTGATGGAAAGTAACTTCTTATTTTGGACAGAGGAAAATTTGCATATTTTTTCACAAACAAATATTCTAGCAAGGTTGTCATAAATGATTTTCTGAGCAATTTAATTGTGCTTGTGTATTATATCAAACAGCTCTGCGTTTGTGGTTCAATGAGTGCTCCGTGTTTTTTCATCAGATTTTGATGTCATTCAGGTATGGCTGCCTTGGATTTCCGCAGAAACCCTATTCGACACATCATAGTGACAATACCTTTTACAACTGCCACAACTTGGCAAGAAGCGATCCCTCAATGACTGTCCCAAAAGCCTGAAAAATCGACCCCAAGTAACGATGTCGTGTAACCAATCCGATCAGATTGCGGGTTCGTTCCTTCTGCGCAGCTTCATGAGTACAAAACGTTGTCTTGTTATGTGACAAGTGTTCTGGTACGATAGTTATCAGAGCATACGAGAAAATCGACGATATGATTTTAGCGCAGATGATGCTTCTCCGCTTTTTGGTCTTGGGGTCTGTGAAGGGCTAAATGCTCGCTTTATTGGGCAATCCAGTTGTTTTGGTCCGCAAAAATAGCAGGCCAGTAACCCAGATTTACACCGTGTGACCTCTTCTTCTGGAGGCGGGAAAATTTACCACTTCAAACTGATGACCCAATAACTACAGTCGTGCACGACTGATTAAGTCATGTTTACTATCCCAAAGGAGTTTTTGCGGAAGTCAGTGGAAACTTTTCTAGACAATATCAGAAGCTGATGAAAGGTTGTAAAGCACACATTAAATTTTCGCTACGGAGCTGGATAAATTTTCGCTAAGGATTTGGAGCCCACTGCAAATTCTAAAGAAAGTTTACCGTTTAATGCCCACCTTTTCCAATTATTTCTGAAATTAACAAACTAATCTAAGAAAAACGGGACGATATGAAGAGCTTTGACAAAAAAACCAGGGCCAAGATAAAATGAAACATTCTAGTTACGAGACGTTTCGACTTAAACTAAAGTCATTATCCATCTTATTCAAATAGAATGACACATTGAATAATTAATCAAATAGAATTATTCTATTTGAATAAGATTGATAATGACTTTAGTTTAAGTCGAAACGACTAGTAAATAGAATGTTTCATTTTATTTTGCCTCTGGTCTTTTTGTCTAATTTAAGAAATATTTACCCAACTGAAATAGTTACAAAAGCAGTACCGTTACTTTCCGCCCTCCCCGTACGTGATACATATGGATAAACATAGCTATATAATTGGTTGAAGTGATCATGAAATGGTCTTACGAACCTAAATCGTCGTCAAAACAATCACCAGTTTTGCTTAGTGGGAGTGTATCTTTTATTTAGTATAATTTAATAGTGATGTCCAAGGATGGCAGTACTGTACGGTACGTTGGTACGGTGCACCTCAATTTTTGCTAAGAAGTACGGTACGGTGGTATACAGAAAGCCTTTTTTGTAAAGGTACGGGTACGGTACGCCTTTTTTGTAATGGTGCGGGTACGGTACGTTGGTACGCTGTTTGAATTTGTCTACTAAACGTTTTATGTGCAACGTGCGGCCGTCAATGAAGATTCGTGCGACCCTGCCCGGCGTGCAGATATACTGTAGCCTAGTCTATTCTCAAGTAATCATTATTGTCTTTTAGTTTGTCGTTACAATCGTTACGAATTGTATTATGATTTCACAAGTCACAGTCATAAGTATGGCCAATTGTGATGTCATAACTGTTGCCTATGGATGCTGGGGGGGCCAAGGACTATCTTGGCATGACATACATTAGAGAAAAATTTGAACGAAAACAACTGCGACACTTTAGCTGAATACGCAGTGATTTAAAAATTCCAGGCTTTTTGCTCATTTTGCCAGCTTTTTGTATGCAAAGGCAAAAGACAGCTGAACCCGACGCTAAGTGTGTGACTTGAGATTGCTGATTTATAGGCTAGTAATTTCAAAGTCAGTTAAAGTTGCGAGTTGTTTAAAGCAAGGATGGCAGTACGGTACGGTACGCCTAAATTTTTGCTAAGAAGTACAGTACGCTGGTACGCTACGCCTTTTTTGTAATGGTACGGGTACGGTACTCTTTAATTCAATTTTCGCCGACCAGTTTAATTGTATAACCGGGTAGAAATTGAAAGTTTTTGTTCTAAAATATGCTATCGTAGGCCCTCATCTAACCTTTTTATGGACGTAATGCAGAAACTAGGGCCGGATTTACCATAGTATGGCACAGTACCAGGGGCCCAGCGATGGTGAGTTTTTTGTTGGTCTTCACCTTTATTTGGCAGAAAGATGTTGCGAAAATCTTCAAAGTGCCAAGAGCCTAGCGCAATATAAATCTAACCCCGGCAATAACATGGTAAGTATTCGTAACCATTTATTGTACCATTATTAGATAACAATCCACCTCCATCTCCCCAGTCTTTGTGCAACAACTTTGGAAAAAAAATCTAGCTAAGGGAAATGCTCGTTGAACAAATTATTGAATTTGAATTGAGGGGGCCTGCGCCCCCTGGTTGATCATTTACTTCTACAAGTGGTTATTTTTATGACAAAATAAAAATCTCTAAACAAAATCGTCGTCTGGATTATTATTTACTGCTGAAATATTTCAGGAGGCAATGTACTTTACTTTCCCCTACCTGGGCCAAATAACTTACAAAACTTAACCCAAAAAGGCAAGATTTTAAACGTGTTTTGGACTAAAATTGTAAGTAAAAGAAGGATCGAACAATTTAATTTTTTCAATTGGCTTTCAAATGTTAAAAATCTTGTTCTTCTTTTAAATGGCTCTTAACAATTGCGAATTGTAACCCAATCACATTAAAACAGCTAATTTTTACAAAAAATCGCCCAGCAGCAGGGGGCTTCGCCCCCAGACCCCAATGGCTTACGGGTGTAACGTTTGAGTTACGCTACTTTACTCAACACGTCTTCCAATTTACACGGTTGCACTTTTGTTTTGGGTTTACAGTAGGTCCTTCCCCAAAAGCAAAATCCTGGTTAGATGCAAAACACAAGCTACGGTTTCTGATCATTCAATCTACAATATCTTTGTCCCACCAAAAGTTCGTTCCTCTTTCGAAAATTTCTTATCATGTCATTACATGTAATTTGGGATCCTATACATCTCCCCAAAAAACACCTTCTTGAAATCACATTTCCCCGAAAAACACTTGACCAAAACTACATTATCCCGAATGTACATTTTCCTGAACGTGCACTAGCCAGAAATTTCATTTTCCTGAACATGGATTTGCCAGAAATTACATTTCCATGAATGCCACAAATTACACTTTCCTGAACATACACTTTTCAGAAATTAAATTAGCCCGAATGCTCATTTGCCAGAAATTACATTTGGTCGAATGTACATTTCCTCGAAAATCATTTGCAGAATTGACACTTGCCAGAATGTACATTTGGCCGAATGCACATTTTCCGAAAACTTACTTTCCAGAATTTACACTTGCCAGAATGTACATTTGGCAGAATGTACGTTTCTCCGAAAACTTATTTTCCAGAAATTACATTTCCTCGAAAATTCATTTTCTAGATACTATTTTTCATTTGAAAAATGATACTACGTTTAGGTTATTATTTCTAATAAACAGAACAAACTTTTAGTTGAAATCAAGAAACGTTGCGATAACAATTAGCTTACCCTGAATGAAAGATATAACTTCGCTCATTAGCCAATTTGCCACTATAAGTTATGTTCGAGCGTAATGAAAATTAACGATTAAAAATCGACGCAAGCCTGCTAACTGAGGCAAAGTAAGTTTATTTTAACCCAAGTTACACTTTTTTTACAAGAACCAATAAATTTTGAGTTGAGGCTGGCTATTCTTAATTTTTTGCCAATTTTCAGCTTCATTTGTTCTTAATATTAGTCCTTGAATTCTTAGAAGGTTCATGTCAATTTTAACAACCTTGTTTTTAAAGTTGTTTTGGTGTTTAATTCCGAATGCTTTGTCAGCTTGAGCAAAGACTGTTTTGCTTCTTTTGCAACATCGTAAAATTGCAAAAGTAAAAAACTAGTGAGTTTTTTTTAATTGAAAAGATCCAAATATTTATGAGTTACCTGCGCAGTGAGAAGCAGCACTCTATAATTTTGGAACCGTTGCAATATTTTGCATATCAATACTAGAAAATCACTAAAATTTTATCGTTTTGATTCAGTACAGAATTTAGTTGGTTTTAATATTTGAAATTTATTCTTTTTGTTCCTAATCTGTTTGTTACTGCTGGAGGCTGGCATTGTTTTTAAATTTTGAGCAAAAATGAGCCTTGGGTTTGTATGAAATATTATAATTATGAAAAAAAATAGTGCAATTCTTCTTGCGTTCGCGACAAAAATTAAAACTGCAGCTGTAGTACAAAGAAGCCAAAATCTACATTAAATACAAAGCCAGCAAAACAACAGTAGTTGCATTCCTCGGCAAAAGATTATCCACTTAAGCTTACAAACACGCAAAAAAGCAGCAATGTCGTATATTCCGCCACCAGCTTCATAGTGTTTTCAGTTCAAATCTACCAAGAAAGCCACTCTAACGGAAAGTTCATTATAATGTCAATTTCCGCCATGCACATTTCATTCAATTTAGAACATTTCTATATATTTGAAAAATTTAATCAACTCTCGTTCTGTTTCGGAAAGATATAGCTTGCGTGTTAATGATGATAATTGGCTGCTTCAAACGGTAACTAGCTTAAACTTTGCTAGATCCCAATCTATGTTTTCATGTGCATCACCCAAAGTATAAAATTCGTTGCCACTATCTCTGCGTGAAATTGAAACTTTGTCCCTTTTTAAGAAACGTCTAAAAGCATTTTATTTTAATTTAGCTTTTGAGGATATTACCACTGTTTAATGCCAGTTTTTTGCTGCTTATTGCTGTAGAATTAGTACCTCTGTTGAGTATTAATTTTATTTCTGTAAAGCCATTTATTTGAATGTTACTTTGGCCCCTTAGTCAGATGCATTGACACTTGTTGGTGTTATCTCAAGGGGGATATAAATTGCAATTATTATTATTATTATTTCATTCGCAGCTCAGGCAAAGGTAATAAGAAGATAAGTGATTCCTTCAGGTGACGTCACAATTAAAACGAACAAGTCTTGCTCTAGCAAAAACAGACCACATAATGCAATGCAAGGTACAACGTAAAATGAATGGTCTTGTCGAGATTGTCGTTGCGGAAGTAGCTGCACTGCAATTGTATAGGTTGAAAATTCGAATTTCCTGCCGTTAAGAATTCTCTGCTGCGTACTTTTGTACAGAGAATTTTGAGTTAATATTTGTTTGCAACCAGAGTACTGCCAATTTTTCGAATTGAACAATTTCACAAATTTTACACATTGGTGTCAGTGAAACATTAATTTTTTGCTTTAAATAAGTTTTACCTCAAGGCGCGTCATGTACCTCAAATCAAAATGATAGTTTCGTAGTCCGTTTGGTATTTTTTTAATTCTCCAAATTTATTGAAACGAATATTTCATTATATCATTGTTTAATTAATCCAAGAAAACGCCCACCTCACCAGGGCATGGTACGTAATGGAATGAAAGACAATTTTTCCATGTTCCATACCGGCAATTTCCTTCCATTCCATTCTCAAATTTTCTTCACCTTCCATTCCATACTTCCATACCAAAGTAAGTTTAGACCGAATATTTATACTGTACTTTTGCAACGTTAAGCGTACCTTTGCAAGTAGTCGCTCGCGAAGGTAAGCAGTATGGTACCATGCATCGTCTCATTCCATATTTAAAGCACTATCGCAATGAGTTACCATAAACATTCATTCAGCATGATAATATTAACCACTTAATCAACAGACAATAGCTTTACCGCTATGCACTGAGTTTAATGATTGCAAGTTAGTAATCGCACCAGCTATGAAATTTGGTATAGCCAAACTGCCAGCCAAAAACATTTTACAAAAATACCGAAAAAAAGTTTAAACAAAAAAACAACAACAACGAAGAATTAAGCTCAGTCGAGAATAGAAAAGTAAACACAAATCTTTGTTAAGATGGAAGAAAAAGTTTTGTCACTTGGCAAATTCAGTGCCGTCGCTACAGAGAGTCAGAGGGCCTTGATCCCATTTTGGTTTACTAAAATACTTTTTTAGAACATCATATAACGACAAGAAAACCGACAACGAAGCAAAAAGGAACAATAACATTCAATCCTACCTACTTGACTAAAGTTACTTACATTTTTTTGAAGAATAGCTGTATATTGAAGTTTTTAAATGCCGAAAGTTTAGTGATTCAAGTTTTAAGCACCAAGTTTAACATCCGAAGTTTACACCTCTGAATTTAAGTCATCAAGTAATTAGGCTAGTCGTATCAATTTCAAAACTATGAACGTTTGCATCGTATTCAATTCATTCTAGGCCCGAAGCCAGTGTTTCTCAAACTATGGGTCGGGATGTACAACAGGCTGCTAAGCGTTTGCGGATATAATGACACAACTACGAGGGCAAAGGGGCTTCAGCCCTCCCCCTAGCCAAATCACTTAAAAAATTAACCCTAAAATGCAACCGTTTAAACGTGTTTTTGAATTGATTTGTAGGGAAAGTAGGGGCTGAATGGCTAAGCAATTTAATTTTTCTACTAGCTTCTGAGCATAGGCGTAGCCAGGATTTTTGATTGGGGGGGGCCAAAACCCTCAAAATTCGGCTGTCTTCACCGAAATTGAGATTGGTTTTTCAGCCGAGATCGGGAATTCGAACGATTTTTCCGCCCAAAATCAGGTGATCTCCAAAAAAAAAAAAAAAAAAAAAGGTCTTCACCAAAATTGAGAGTGGTTTTTCGGCCGAAACAGTTAGCTTTACTGTTACTTTACTGTTTAATTACTGTTATGTGCACAATTACTGAAAAAAAACTGCAACTATACATCGTCAGGCTATGTTGTCATAACTTTTTGTCGTTAGTGGAGTTTTGATTGGGGGGGGCCCGGGCCCCCCCCCTGGCTACGCCTATGCTTCTGAGTCATAGCAATTTAGTTTTTCAAATAGCTTTAAAAACGTGCAAAATATGATTCAAACGGGTTGAAATAGTTGTTTTTTCTCGAAAAATCAAAAGATCGCCCAGCAACAGGGCCTTCGCTTCCAGATCCCCAAGTACATGAGGTGATTGAGTTGCACCACTTTGTCCAGCTCACCATGCTGCAATCGAGGTATTTTTCAAACAAAGCAATTTTAACTTCCAATCCCCCTCCTTTACAAAAACCCTGGTTGCATGCTTGTTTATGAGTGTCGGAGAATAGAAATGTTGTAGACCAACAAAATTGCTGATTTTGTTTTTTAAAAGACCAGCTTTTTTTGTTTTTTTAAAGCACACTCGAGGTTGATTAGGTCGTAGTCACTGCTGCAGATAAACTTTTCAAGTAATTATGGGCCGGAAAAGAAAGCAGCTAAGAAACGCTACCGGACGTACATGTCTTTTTTTAGACATGATTAGGCTGCAGAATTTTGAAATTGCGCATAATTTGCAACCGTACAAAATCAGTTTAAATAAGCAAAACTTCAGTCTATTTTAGTGCTCCCCCACTTCGTTTGCTTTGGCCAGGGCACAAAGCAAATTATCATTCCCAAAACAAAAATTAAGCCAGTCAGCATCAATGCTTCTGCCAATTGCAATAAACATATTCGATGATGTGATGACGCAATGTCTACTCTGTTTGCGCAATGTAATGACGAAATTACTCTATAACTTTGTCAACAGATGAGTAGCTGCTAAACGCTTCCACATATTTTTCGTTATTACTATCAGTATATATTTTACTGTAAATGCCATGAACGAAATCTAATATGGAATTGGCATCGAAGTATGGAAGATTGTCTTCCATTCCATTCCTGAAATCTTCCATTCCATTTCATTCTGGCATCTTCCATATTCCATACCGAAATTTTCGTTCAATTCCATCTTCCATTCCATACCATGCCCAGCAACAGTAGAAGCTGGTCATGCAAACGCACGTAGGCAGCCGCATTAAAGCATAACCTTGTATTGCCTTTTTCTCATGCATTTGGTTTAAATACGACATTTCGTCATTGCACTGTTGCAAGCAGCACAGTGTAGGGGTTATCGAGCTCAGCTTCCAACCATCGTAACCTGGTTCAATTCGCACTGGGGTTGCGATTGCGTGGAACGGAAGAATATGGTGTACAAGGAACAAGGGAAAAACATACACGAAGCGTTCTCTTTTTTTTACTTCAAAACCTTGCATTACAGTTAGGGTTGGGGCTAGAGACGGTAGCCGCGCAGCGTACGCGGTTAGGCAACAGCGCCGCGCCGCGCAGCGTGAAAAATTCCAGTAGTTTTGCAGTGCAGTGCAGCTGCAGCGTGGAAGATGAGACCACTTCTTAGGATTAGGTTAGGAATCAGCCACTCTATCTCAGTTGTTAAATTCAGTCTCAATGTAGCCTGTTAGGTACCATGGTGTACCGGTAGCCTAGGTGTAACCTTCAAATCATAGGTCTAACCGAGCGTATCTACAGTCTAACGCCCTACCGATAATAGTAATGCAGCTTGTACCGGTAAGCTCTGAGTTGGGCTGGATAGGCTGGTACACTAGTCATTAATTCTGTACCGATACCTATGGTAATACCCTAGGCCATTGCACACCGGTATAGGCTATACTGCGTAACACCAGACACTAACAGATAAGGTGATATTACTATTACAGTATTTGGCACAAGTCTATACTTACAAGTAGTCAGTGGTGGGCAAGTTACTTTCTAAAAGTAACTAGTTACAAGTTACAGTTACTTGGCAAAAAAAGTAACTAAGTTACAGTTACAGTTACAAATTTGAAAAAGTAACTAGTTACAGTTACAAGTTACAGTTACTTTTAGTGATTAAAAATTTGGACTAAAAACAAGCCTGTCGGCACTTGCCAGATTACGTCTGTTTGTCTCAAAAGTATATTAAGACCAAACCAAGGATGTTTCTTTGTCAAAAAATTTAGTTTTGTCAAAGCGTTAAATTTCATACATCAACTTCCAAAGTCGCATTTGTGTAAGAATGCAAAGGAAAAAGGACTAGCTAGATCTAAAAATATGCACTAATAGTTACAAAAATTTTGAAAACAGAAATCAGTTAATTGCCTTTCAAAAAGGCTAATATTTCAAAGTGTTCGTCACTGAGCCCACTGCGTTTTGATTTTAAGATATCTTTACCCAAACTAAATAGTCTCTCCACTGCTACACTAGATGGTAGGGTAGTATTATATTAAAATTGCAAACTAACACTGATTGCTAGTACACAAACAGCTGTGCAGTTGGCACACTCAGCTCTGAATCCCCAAACGGTTTCAATCACCAGAAAGCGAAGTTGGAAAACTATTACTGTCTTCACTTTAACCAGCAATCTCATGTATAGTCCAGTGAACACGGTGAAAAAAATATGGATAAAAGATTATGGTAGATCAGACATGCGACTGTGCGTCCTGTGTTGCCAGTGTAATACCATTATTTTGAATGGAATTCATAAAAAATCTGTAATTTGCTTCAAAGCATGCAGTACAAAAAGTAACTGTAACTTTTTTTAGGGCTCTGAACTGGTAACTAGTTACAAATATCGTTACATCTGAAAAAAAGTAACGAAGTTACAGTTACAGTTACTAAAAAAGTAACTAGTTACAGTAACTAGTTACAATTGTAACTAGTTACTGCCCACCACTGCAAGTAGTAAATATCGGTACCTGCATGGAGTTTAACAATTAATAATAGTCAAACTGTAAGCAGATACCGATAGGCCTACTTACCGGTACTACATGTAAGTACCGGTACACAACTTGTACCAATACTGTAGCCTGATGTATCATGTGTGATACTGGTTGGCCTAATGAAATACCAGTACAGAGTTGCTTACTGATGAATCAGGGACTAGGCTACTGTGTACTAGTAGTCTGGTACGGTAAGTCTACTTTGGCTTTTGGACGTGTAGCCTAGTAAAGTTGAGTTTGTTGCATATATATATGCCAGTGTATCACAGTTCCAAGGCTAGCAGGCTAGTGGCTATTTCTAAAAACTAAAGGTTCCATTACATTGAAAATTAAAGTTTATCATTGAAGCATTAGTATTTAGTGGTAGGCTACTGAGAGCATGACAAAATTTTATTAACTGCTTGAATCTACAGTACCAGATTATTGTAGTGTGACCAGTGAGTTAGGAATTTCAGATTGATAGTTTGAAATTTTTTGTGTGATTGTAGGTGGTATCACCATCAGTCACCCAACTCCACTTGCCAACCTATTCCTGTACTGTACAGCGTAAAGTAGCCTCAGATTTCACTGTTTCAAAGAGGAGCCATATTGAGATGTCAGTGTATCTTTTTCTCTCCATTCAAAATCAACAGTAGATATAGATTTTATAGTTAGTAATAATTGCTCTGTTGCTTGTATTATGGTTCAAATTCAACACGTCGATGCTTGTTAACTGATTGTGCAGAAGCACAAAGTGCTTAATGTTAAACCACGTTTTTCATTTATACTTATTAGTATTCCCATAGCATATGTGATACCGGTTACAAAAAATAAGATTGAATGGTTAAAACTACTTTTGCATTTCAAATCTTCACCTTAAGCTTAAGAAACTTTGAGCAGTACATTGTAACTTACCATATCAAGCATGACCATGACTTACTCTGGCAAGCCTAGTAATAATGTCAGATGTGACTGTGCTTTCAGTGCTACTGTTTGCATGAATGTAGCCATCAAACTTTGGCAGTTGGAACTTCTAAAGTGGAAGTGCTGATATATTCAATATTCCAAACCTACCGGTAATGTCCATGGTTTGATTCATGATTGGGATATTTTTTTATTAGTTAAAATTGAACTGAGACCAATCATCAAGGGTTGGGTTAATTGGCTTGTTTAGTAAAGTAACAGTTTAGACCAAACCATTATCTGAAGCTATTGTTTAACTAGCATCAGGTGGACCATGGGGTGCCTACCTGTTAGGTTTGTAATTTTGCATGCAGTAAGATACAGTGGTGGTGTTAGGCAATACTGTAAACCATTATATTTTGGCTTGCGGTAGGATTTGCGGTGCGGTGTATTAAGTTCACAAACTTTTTGCGGTGCAGTGCGGTATGCGGATAGAATTGAGCAGTGCGGTGCAGTTTGCGGACAAGAATTTTGTGCACTGCATCATCTCTAGTTGGGGCAGCGATGCTAGCCTGAGGGATAGCAATAACATGCCAGCAGCTTTTTCGCTTACACAAGCAACGTACCATTACGCTTTGGTGCGGCTCCCTGTGTAAGTTTTGAACGACTAGCTCCTCGTCCAGCAACTAGCGAGCTCCATAAAAGCAATACTGTATAGGCCATATGCAAGCACAATTGTCGTGAAATTTTAGTTTCGTCTTTTCATTTGTGTAAGTCTGCACTAAAGTCAGTAGCGTAGAGGGGGAGTTAATGCAGTGCCATCACTACGTGGGGGCCATGCCCCCGATTTCAGTTTACTCAAAATACTGTTTTTGGAACATCACTGTTGCGATCGTTGATGCTTGGCTAGAGTACAACCTTAAATCTCTAGAATTGCCCACGTCGGCTAAAACTAGAGAACGACTGAGATGTTAATTGACGAATCGAAAATGGCAGTTGATAGTTCCTTTAGCTTCTTGAATCTCAGAAAGCAGCACACCAATCTTAAATTAAAACTTCTATTTAAGACTGAAACACAAACCCTCTCACTGAGCAAAATCGCTCCACTCACACCTCCTACTAAAAGGCTATACGAGCCAACCCCAGATACCAGAGGTGGAGTCCTCGAGGGCGTCCTTGGCCTCGAGGACACATTTTGAAGTCCTTGGCCTTGGCCTCGAGGCCTCAAGTCCTCGAAAATTGGCCTGTCCTTGGTTCAAGGACAGCAGTATTTTTTGAATTGTTAAGATTTTGTGTAGCGCTTGAAAAATTTTTTGGAAAACGTTTTTTTGTGGAGATTGCCTGAAAAATTTTTGTGAAGACCTTTTTTTTAGAGATCGCTTGAAAAATTTTTGTGAAGACCTTTTTTTTTTGAGAGCACTTGCGCTTGTGTCCTTGGTCCTTGGCCTCGAGCATTCCTGTTCTTGGCCTCGAGAGTGTCTGTCCTTGGAAAGGCTGTCCTTGGCCTCGGATGTTTTTTGTGTCCTTGGCCTTGGCCTCGAGCCTTGTGTCCTCGACTCCACCTCTGCCAGATACACAAACTCGGCTTAACTGCCAATGAAACTAATACCTAAAACCACCCACTCTTAGAATAATGAATGAAAAACGACCCGCCTATTTATACTACGACAAAGGCTATCGAATATCCCAGAAAAATCCTTGATACGTCACAATAGAAAAAATACACGAGCTTACGATAAACAAATTTTGACATAATTATGACATCACAAACTTCAATTCTAAATATAGCAATTAAGAGTCGTAAACAACCCAAACATCGATAACTGCAGAAAATAGCAGAATGTACTAGAAAGGAATTATCTCGAATATTCTAAATCAAAAAAGCAGCAAAAGTAGTAAGTCAGTCATGTACACGTTAAAATACAACAAATAATCATATCTCAGACCTTCAAAATTATTATTCGTGACAATCACGTAATGACAAGACAACAGACAATGATGGAAATATAAAAATAATAACGTTCAAACATCATTTTTGATTGACGTTTTCAGATTCTTTTCGAAATTGCTGGCAATCCACTGGTGTACATAAATGTAACGCAATAACCCATCTTGTTGCAGTAACACGCCTTTACAGATGTGTCGCGGAAGAAAAATAAAAAGACTACAGAGTCGTTGTCAGTACTTCGTTAGTGATTACGACATGAACAAGAGGTGGAAACTTTTTTTCAAAGACCAGCTGTTTTTGATTTTTAGAGCACACTCAACATCTTTAGGTCGTAATCAGTGTAGCACCATTGTGAAGGGGTTTATGCCACCTTAGCCAAGTCACTGCGAAAATTTAACTTTAAAATACGAGCTTTTAAACGTATTTTGGACTTGACCTGAAGTAAGAAGGGGGGGGGGGGGGTTGAAAGGGCAAGGCAATATGATTCTTTCAAATAACTTCTGAATATTAGCAATTTTTAGTTATTCATGTGGCTTCAAAAAGTGCGAAATGTGATTAAAATGCCATTAAAATCGCTATTTTTTTTTATGTAAAATTACAAAAATTGCCCAGCTGCTAGGGGCTCCGCCCCCTGGCCCCCGTCTGTGACACGATTGAGTTGCATCAGTTTGTTTAGCATGGGGTCTAAATTAGACTATTTTTGTGCAAAAAAAAAGTTTACTTTTGGTTCACCCCTCTTTAGCAAAATCCTGGCTGCATGTTTGGTAGCATTCACTGCTGCAGATAGATTTTTCGTTCGATTTGGAGCCACAGACAAAACGTGATAAGAAACGCTGCCGGCCTTATAGGTCTCTTTTTCTTGACATGAATGCAGAATTTTTAAATATATATTTGTAGCCGTACAAGATTTGAAGATCAGTTTTTATATGCAAAACTTCAGTCTATTTTAGTGCCCCACACTAGGGTGTTGCTGCCGCCCCATAAACTTGAAAATTTCATCGTGGCAACTTCTACCTTAGCTCAAGTTAGAGGCTTTGCGCAGCAACCCTTTTGGTCAAGTTTCGTCAAAATTTGTTAATGTTTAGGGGTCGCACAGTGACATCAAAATTTTGGCAATTTCAAAAAAAAAATGTTTTTTTCATTTTGAATGTTTTTGGATTATAAGTTGAATTTAAGATTCCGTTTGATCATTTCTACTGTTTTTGGGAGTCGTTGTTTAGTACATATCCAACAGGAGAACTTCTTAAATCAAAGTTATCAAAAGTTGCGTTACAGACCTACTGCCACAAGCGTAATTAATATCAAATTATTGCATACGAGTATTTTTCTAATTTAATGATGAACTTTACATCTGGCCCTGAATTTAATCTGAAAAGTGCTCATTATTATTATCTACCCAATCTCGATCTTTTTTTTATTCTAGACAGCGCAGCTGTGTGAACAAAAAGCATCTTATTTAAAAGCTGTCATAACCTCCGTTTCTTTTCTTTAACAGCCAAGGTTTTTCCCATATTCTCGATACTGGTTTTTTAATTAGACATCGTGCAATGCAAAAATGTTTTTCTTCATTTTTCAATCATGTTAAGGCATTGGGCTGATGAACAAGATTTCATTGTTGTGTTCAATTTTTTGAGAAATTTTGAAATGTTTGAGAAATCTTGGAAATATGGCTAAGGTTTTTTGCAAGTTTTGTCGATCTCGAAAAAGCATAATATGATTGCCTTTTTATCTTGGAGGGGTTTGAAAAAGAATGGCGTTGATGGTCAGTTGTTACATGCCTTTAAGGCATTTTATGGTGCCGTCTGGAGTTTTGTGGTTGCGTAAATGGCAGGCAATCAAAGCTTTCCATATAGGCATTGAACTCCGGAAAGGGTGCGATTTGTACCTTTTCTTCTTCATTGTTTACATGAATTGGATCGACAAATGCAACTAAACGGATGAGTTTGCCACAATAGGAAATTGAAAAATCAATTGCCTGCTACGTGCTGATGATTTGATTCTGCTTCTACAGAATCTGGCTTTCAGTGCACATTATGTAAGTTTGCAGCTGCTTATGACACTGCAGGAATAAAAATAAGCTCGGTCAAAACTGATTTGCTTCATGTTTCAAGAAACACTAATCAGTGCTTGTTGCAACTGAATGGAGCGACACAGAAACAAGTATACAAGTTCAAGTATCTTGGGGTTGCATTCACGAGTGACGGAAGGCAAAACAAAGAACTGGGTATCCCAATTAGCTAGGCAATTGGCAATTGCAATAATGAAAGCTTTTCACTATTCAGTTGTTATGAGACGATTCAGTAGTTGTGAAACGAAAATTGTCAAAAATGAAGCAAAGCTCTCAATTTTCGAAACAGTCTTTGTCCCTTCTTACCAACTCTATCTCTGTATGGTCATGGAAATTTGGTAGTGATTGAAAGGGTGCGATTGCAAGTGCAAGCGTCCAAAATGAGGTTTCTCCGAAAAAATCAAAGAAATTACATCATTAACAAGATGCACATCCTTTGATTTGAAAATCTCTAGAGCCGCAACTTCTCCAAATTGAAAGATCTCAGCTTAGATGGTTTGACCATGTAAGCAGAATGCATCATGAAAAACTTCCAAACAAGCTTTACTTGCCAAAGCAAATGAAAAAAAAATAGTTGGACGACCTTGAACTACTGTAGATGAATCAATATTACATTGAGTATCTTGGGTGGAATTGTTTGGTACTTCACTCAAGCGAAATGATGGGAATGGTGTAAAACCGTGAAGTGTGGTAGCTTAATCTCGAGCTGCTGCCCCCGCAACCCTTACAGGAAATAGGGCTATTAGAAGAGAGAGAATTTTTCTTGAGGTTTTCATTGGTTTTGTTTGCTTTTCTACTGCTTGTTCTGCTAAAGTTACATTTGTACAAATTTTTCATTTCATCTACCAGCTTCTTTACTTCCTCAATTATTTTTAATTGACGAATTGTAGGGATTCCAGCTTCGTGGCGGGAAAACATGTGCTTTTAATAGTATTGTCATCAGGTCTAAAAATAGTTCCTGGCAGCCAACTGCAAAAATTTACAGATCTAGCAATAGTATATTGCTAGTAGATTTACTAATGTCTATGTCTTGTAGAGCTTATACTAAGTAGATTGCACTAAACTCCGTATCTTACACAGCAAAACATAACAAATACGGTTTAGTAAGCTGCTGCTGTAACTATATAAGTTAGAACAGCAGTTTAATAGATTTCAATGCTTAGGCCTAAAGCATAGTCTGCACCGTCATTCTTTAAGAAAGTAACATTGTAGGCTATGTTTCACTCAGTTTTACACAGCCATTCAAGATAGATACTGTAGGTGTAACTCAAATAGAGTTTCTGTTGTAGTTTCCCCGCACATAAACGTGATCAATTTTGACTACTGTTAATTCTAAAAAAAACAAACGAAAAACATAAATGTAAACAGTTTTAGAAGTTGTACCGGTACTGAAATTTTTTTGAATGTGTAAGACTAAAAGTGAATGTTCAAGTTTGCAATGACTCACTACTAGCAAAGATTTCACTTAGCACCATCTAGCGGCACAAAATAAAACAAATTCCAAATCCTGGGTAAATAAGTTCTCTGTGCGACCCTTAAACCTCAATTTTTTTTCTCCAACTTTGTATTTTTGATTTTTTTTTTGGCAACCGCCTATTTTGAAGAATGTAGAAAAAATCGGAAGAGGTCGGAGCAACTGCAACACCCTTTCCCACACTTTCGGCTAGTGCCCCCTCACCTCGGTTGTTATGGCGACGGCACTGGGGTGATGGCTATAGCTCTCGGAGACAGCAATCATTTACACTGGAATGGACTCAAAATGATTTAAAGCATCTTTTGAAACAACTATTTAGTGGGAACTGATTCGTCAGAAATAAAATACACAAACCAGTAAAAACTTTGCAAAATGGCCAAAATAAGCATTCAAATCTGATCGCTTGTTGAAAAATGCGGAACATGGTATTGATCAAAAAATATTGAAATTCAGAAAGAGGCAGGAGGCTATTCTATATTAGTTAATTACCAATCACTTCTCTCAAATTTCGTCAACCACTTCTTTCAAATTTCGTTCCATTAGCCCACTTCCCCTCCAATTGCCTTTCTCTAAAATATGCACGAAATATATTACCCTTGTAAGATTTATTGAACTTGGATTTTGTAATTTACCAGCTTGTAAACAAAAAATCTAAAATTTTATCATTAACATCCACCACCTTCATAGCCCATTTGTGCAACCAGTTTAATCAAGTTTTTGCACTGCTAGCTTCTTATGCCACGTTTTAAATCATTTATCTTTATCAAAACAGGCTTAAAATTAACTCCGTTTTGTAAAAAATACAAAATTTTCCGGCAGCTAGGCTCTCTGCCCCCAAACCTCCAATGGCCTCTTGCTGGGGGCTCCACGATCATTCTTCAGAAACAACTGCCCATTGCAGATTTCTGGCTGAGCCCCTGACTAAGATACCTAAAATATACAACACTTGTATGCTGATATTTTGGTGAATTTCAGATACTATCGAAATATGGTAATATTACCAATAATCAGAAAACACATCAAAATATCATCACAAACTTTGAAAGAATAGTTCAGTTCTGAAAATGGCACTTATTTTTGTAAAAAACCAAAAATATTTTGAACCTAACATTGTTTGTCAAAATTAGTTAAAAGACGTGAGACTGCTTTTTTTGTCCCTATTATGCTACTCGCAACTATTTAATTTTTGAAAATAAACAAGCACCATTATATATTTTCGTATTGTAAATTCTATCAGTAACAAAATTTCGGACTAATGTATATAATTTCTGCAGAATAAGTTTTGGGAAAGTGTGATTTCGACCAAACATATATTCTTGCAAGTGTAAACCATAGAAAATAAGCTTCCGGGGAAATGTACATTTGGCCATATGTACATTCTGGCAAGACTAGTGTAAATTCTACACAATAAGTTTTCGGGAAATGTAATTTCGGTCAAATGTACAAATAGTACATTCTGGCAAGTGGAAACTCTGGAAAATAAGCTTTCGGGGAAATGTGATTTCGGCCAAATGTACATTCTGGCAATTGTAAATTCTGAAAAAAACGTTTTCGGGGAAATGCACATTCGGCCTAACGTAAATTTTGGCAAGTCTGGAAAATAAGTGTTTGAGGAAATGTAATGTCAGAAAAGTGTTCATTCTGCCAAATGTAATTTCAGGCAATTGTTCATTCTGGCAAATGTAATTTCAAACAAGTGTTTGTTCTGGCAGATGTAATTTCTGGCAAGTGTTTATTTTGGCAGGTGTAATTTTAGGAAATTGTTCATTCTGGAAGGTATAATTTTTGGCAAGCGTTCATTCTGGCAAGTGTGATTTCTGACAAATGATAATTCGAGAAAAAGAACGTTCAGGAAAATGTTTTTCTAGAAAATGATTTTCGGGAAAATGTTTTTCTGCGAAGTGCAAGGATACCTGTTATTAGTGGCTTGCCCCTTCCTCCACAATCCTGACAACGCCTATGCGGCGTGCAGCCGCGGCGACGACAAAGCTTTGTAGCTGCAAAGAGCTAAAAACCTTACACTATTAGAAACTAATGGAGTAAAAGGGAGGTCAAATAACGTCAATGACTTGAAACCCAACTAAAATTATGAGCGAAGTGCTGCGTAGTGTGTATCAATGTTCTAGCCTTTCTTCTTAATTCTGAAAACCTATGTTTTTCTAAAAACGATCTCTAATTATAGCCCTGGAGAGTTTAGTACTTTAATTGCGTTGACTCTACCCAAAGTATTAGCACTTTAGCAGAAATGAAATGAACAGCTTTCTACAATGCCCTTTGCTCTAAATTTTCCGATAACGGTAAAGCTTTCACACAATGCAGTTTAAAATAAGTTTCAATATGACTTGGGTAGGCTCCTTGGCTATTACGTTTAAATACAGTCGCGTGCAAAAGTTTAAAACCACCTACCAAAAATATTCTTGATTTGTCGCAGGCCAGTTGGTCGAGCGGCAACGCGTTCGTCTTTGGAGCGGGAGGTCGGAGGTTCAAATCTTGGCCCGGTAAAATTGAACGCAGTGTTGCCAACGGGTCGCCACCGCTACAACATTTCTTCTAAAGGAGCGGTGTTGTCCGGGCGCATTGACGCGGAGATGGGTCTCGCAAAACTCGTTACACGCTTCGGCATAATACAGCGAGTATATAATGAAACATTTGATTTGATTTGTGATGTCATTTGGTTTATTCAAGATTGTATCATCTTTATTCTTCAGTCTAGCTAGATGTTTTTAGGAATGCAATACTCGCAGCGTGTTTGGTTTAAGAAAATTTGGGCTATTTCTTCAATATTTTCATAGATTTTGAGAGTTAAAAAATCGGCAAAAAGCCAGTTTGTCTGAAACTAAGAGAGCTTAAATTGTAATTTCACATAAGGAAGGGTCACCTGAAAGGAAGATTTGCAAAAAAGTGCCCTGTAGCCAGTGATGGAGTCGAGTAATCAACTTCCGAGTACGAGTACAAGTACGAGTACCGCAAAAAACTTCGAGTACGAGTACGACTACTGATATTGAAAAATGTACTCGAGTACGAGTTCCGTAAAAAAGTTCGAGTACGAGTACTTTTACAAGTTTAGAAAAAGGAATTTTTAAGTTGTAACAGCTCAAAATTTGCGCAAAAATATAAACGATTACGTTTTTTTCTGTGAGTGGGATGTTAAGAAGGTGCAAAACTGCAGCCGACAATTTTCTGACAAGTTACACGCAAAATTACTGTTATATTTTAAACAAATTAGGTACCTTGACGTTGAAAGCAAGTGCGCGTTTTTTTGCGCGTCGGAAAAAACCTTGGCTTGCAGAAGCAGCAAATTGCTCATTGTTGCAAGAAGTTCTGTTACAGCCGCAGAAAAATGTTTAACTCTAAAACGGAGCAAAGAACTAACTTGAAATTTTTGGTAAAATTCAAGTTTGATGGAAGTTTACGGCAAAGAATGCATGTCAAGAACCCGCGTTTTTGAATGGCACAACAAATTTAATGAAGGCCGGACTGATGTTGAAGATGATGAACGTTCACGACGCCCAACCATATCAAAAACCACTAACAATAACCGAGAAATTGAAAAAATTGTCCGAGAAGATCGTCGGCTTGTTATTCGACTGATTGCAGAGAGGATGTCCATTGACAAAGAAACAATGTGGCAAGTAGTGTGTCGTAGTTCGATGATATATTTCATAAATTTTATATTCTCACAACACAAACTTGAAATTGCAAAACTTTCACATCCGTTTTCACATCAATTTGACACAGTTTTATTTTATAACTTCCGTAAATTTGAAATTCTCTCAGCAACGAGTTTTAGTCATTTAGATGAGAATGTGATACCGAGAGAAGACAGCATATAGTAAAAGCTCATGCATTTGACGATAAAATTTATTATTAAGAAATTATTTGTTAAGTTAAAGTATATTGTAATTTGGATTTTTGCCTAATTTAACTGATTAATTTCTGTTTTTCTATTTGAATAAGACATAATCTTTAAAATTCACTGTTGTGTGGTATTTATTAAAACGATATGACGGAACACGCACGCAACCACGTCAATTGGTGAACCCGACGTTTCTCAATCTATACGATAAAACGGACCACTAAATACCGACTTACGATGCTGCAACAATTGGATGGTACTGTTTCATATCAACGTTCACATCAAACATTCACCGAAAATTCCAAGCAACCTCAGCGCAACTACAATTTAAATCGGTGAGTTCGTTACATTTTTTCAATTTCAAGCCTGGAGTTTGTCAAAAGAGCAACACTCCACGACACCTCACCTATTGCCTCAAGGACTAGACACAAAACCAAAATGGCACCTCCCACAAAAACTAATCCTTCTGAAAATGCACCTAGCAGGGAAGAAAAAGCTGAAACGCCCGGCTCGAGTTCTGGCAGTGCGAACCCTGCACAAAATGCTGTTCCCAATGTCATTGTTGAACATGTTTTAGATTTACCAAAAATGTGGACAAATCACAATTTATTGCCAGCGTATTTTGTGACTTTAGAAAAATATTTTGCAACTCGCAATATATTAGACGAAAATGCTCGCTTTGTTGCTTTGTCAAATGTAATGTCACCTAAGCAAATTGAAAAACACAGCTTATCGTTGTCTAGAGCTGCTGAAAATGAACAACCTTACACCACTCTCAAAAATCTAATTTTAAGTTCCGTTGCTGATGTTTGTAAAACCGATTGGATTGACGCCATAAGCGAAATCCGATATAAAAACTCTGAGGAAAAGCCTTCCGAATTAATGTCGCGATTAATTGCATCCTGTCGAAACAAACCAGATAATGACCAAGGAACCCGTGGTGTTATCGAACGAACATTTATTCGCTTGCAACCCGAAAGCATCCAAAATATCTTAAAAGCGCAAAATTTAGTTTCGTTGCATGATTTAGGCAATTTTACAAACCGGTTTCATGGGCAAATCAATTCTCAAAATTTGGGAGAAAACGCGACCAGCAGTAACAAAAACTTAGCACACTTAACAAATAAAATGGATGAACTATGCACCGAAATGCACAATGTTAAAAACCAAGTAAAAAACCCAAAAACTTCTTGGGATCAACGGCCACGAAACCAAAACCGTAGGGATTTTCTGCATTCTGGTCGACAATTTGGCTACGAACGGAAACGTTTTAACAATTTTCCTGTTAAAAACCCAAGTCAACAAAGACCGTTCAACAAAACTGAATTTTGCTACTACCACGCTAGGTTTAGAAATCATGCAATTAAATGCGAAACGCCTTGTTCTTTTCAAGCCTCTAAAGATCGGTCTGTAAGCACTATTAACAGCCGCAACACAGTTTCATTGGCGCCAGAAATCAAACTTCCCAAGGTTTACGACAAATTGTCCAAACGATTATTTTTAGTGGACAGTGGTGCTTGTGCCAATATTTTACCTGTTTCCGATTGCACTCACAGCAATGAAATTCAATCCCAATTCGTTGATGCGTCTGGAAACCCAATCAAATGCTTTGGCACTACAAAATTAGATATCGATATAGGTTTTGGCAAAATGACCGATGTCTTTCACATTTGAGCAATTGAACAGCCAATTTTAGGTTTCGATTTCCTGAAAAGCAACAGCATTACGCTAAACGCTTCTGCTTGCACCCTAAAATGCGGAAACGACGTTAACCAAATTAGTGCTTCACAAACCTCAATCAATTCCTTTGATTCCTTGCCAAAACATGAAAGCAAATATACCCAGTTACTCCAAAACTACCCGGAATTAACTTCACCACCTAACTACCGCAAACCAGTCAAACACAACATCGTGCACCACCTTCCCACTAAAGGACGCCCTCCCAACATTAAAACCCGTCGAGTTTCGCCTGAAAATTACAAAAAAATCAAGCAGCAAATCGAAGACATGCTAGAATCTGGCTTAATAGTTTCAAGCAATTCGGAATTTGGAAGCCCATTGCACGTTGTACCAAAAGCTAACAGTTCAGAATTACGTTTGGTAGGAGATTACAAAATTCTCAACAAAATGCTGACTCCAGACAGATACCCCCTACCAAATTTACGCACTGCTTATGAACTTTTGTATGGTTCACGAATTTTTTCCACGGTCGATTTAAAATCTGCATTTCATCATGTTCCAGTGGCACCTGAAGACATTCACAAAACCACAATAAAAACACCCGTAGGAGCCTATGCTTTCACCTGAACCCCATTTGGCCTTTCAACAAGTGCACAAGTTTTTCAACGGCTCATAGACACTGCCACAAGAGGACTTGATTTTGTGTACGGCTACGTCGATGATTTGTTAATCTTTAGCAAATCCGAAAACGAGCACTTAGAGCATCTGACAATCTTGTTTGACCGTTTAAACGAATTTGGTTTAACCATCAATCTAAAAAAGTGCAAATTCGGACGCAAAGAAGTCAAATTTTTAGGTCATGTCATCACAGCCGAAGGAGTGCTACCGGCTAGTGATAAAATCGAGACAATCAGAAATTTTGAGCAACCCAAAACCATCAAAAGTTTGCGCCGTTTTATTGGCATGGCACAGTTTTATGCCCCATCAATCCCCAATCTTTCACGAAAATTGGTTCCTCTCTACACCATGATCAGAGGTAAAAAAGCGCCACGATCTGCTCTGAAGTGGACTGCTGACACAAAAAAGGCTTTTGTGGATACAAAAGATTGCTTAGCAAATTTTACTGCTCTAGCTTTTCCTGCGCCTAATGCAAAAATCTCCTTAGTAACGGACGCAAGCGACGACTCAGCAGGCGCGGTTTTACAACAGGAAGTTGACGGTGTCATTCAACCGCTTGGTTTCTTTTCACGCATTTTCTCACGCACTGAACGCAAATATGCTGCATTTGACCGAGAGTTGACCGCTATTGTCATGGCATTGAAACGTTTTCGCTACTTTTTAGAAGCTCGTGAGTTTACCATTTACACAGATCACAAGCCAATTGTTTACCAAGAGTTTACCATTTACACAGATCACAACCCATTTACACAGATCACAACACCAACACCCCCTCATTTCTCATACATTAAGAAATGATTCCTTTTTCTGGAGGAGGGTATTGTCGTAGTTCGATGATATATTTCATAAATTTTATATTCTCACAACACAAACTTGAAATTGCAAAACTTTCACATCCGTTTTCACATCAATTTGACACAGTTTTATTTTATAACTTCCGTAAATTTGAAATTCTCTCAGCAACGAGTTTTAGTCATTTAGATGAGAATGTGATACCGAGAGAAGACAGCATATAGTAAAAGCTCATGCATTTGACGATAAAATTTATTATTAAGAAATTATTTGTTAAGTTAAAGTATATTGTAATTTGGATTTTTGCCTAATTTAACTGATTAATTTCTGTTTTTCTATTTGAATAAGACATAATCTTTAAAATTCACTGTTGTGTGGTATTTATTAAAACGATATGACGGAACACGCACGCAACCACGTCAAGTGCATGAAAATCTGCATATGACAAAGGTCTGTGCACAAGTTGTTTCAAAGCTTTTAATTAGCGATCAAAAAGAAAAACGCCAAGAGATTTGCGCTGACATTGCAAAACAAATTGAAGAAAACTCTAAATTTTTAGACAGCAGGCGCGTGGCCAGAAATTCGCAATGAGGGGTCTGTTTGGTGGGTCTGGGGGCAGGGCCCCCAGCCGGCGGAGGCCAATGGGGGTCTGGGGGCGAAGCCCCCAGTCGCTGGAAGCTGGGGGTTTGGGGGAAAAACCCCCAGCCGCCGGAGACACGGGGGTCTGCGGGCAAAGCCCCCAGCGCTCGAAAATTTTGCATTTTTTTGCAAAAATAACTTCATTTTAGGACTATTTTGATAAAAAAATAATGCTTTTAAAACGTGGCTTAGAAATTGGCAGTGCAAACAAGATTAAACTAGTGGCATAAATGGGCTATTTTGGAGGTGGCTAATGGTACAATGTTAGTTCTCTTGTTTAGATGCTGGAAAAATATAAAATCGAATAGTTCAATAAAACTCACACGGTGTGATCTATTTCGTATACAGTTTATAGAGGAAAATAATTGGGGGGGGGCTAATGAAAAGAGATTTGAGAGAAATGATTGGTAATTAACTAATACTAAATAGCCTCCTCCCCTATTCCTTAGTTTATGGTATATTTGTTGATTACACCTATGTTTAGCATTTTTACACTTGCAATCAAATTTGATTGCTTATTTTTGACCATTTTTCAAAATTTTCATTTATTTGTTGGTTTTATTTTTGACAAATTAGCCCCCCCTGAACATATGTCTCAAAAGATGTTTTAAATTACTATATAGTCCACTCCAATGCATAACACAGTTTCAAAAGTGCTAAAAACATAGTGTTTTTCCCATTCTGCACTTTGGTCGACATGCCAATGGGGAAGGCTATAGCTCCCCCCCCCCCCCCTGGCTACGCTACTGTTAGACAGTGTGATTACTGTACCTGCGATAAGAGATGAATTTTCCAGTACGACCCAGAGACAAAGAGGCAGTCCATGCATTGGAAAACCGCAAACTCACCACGAATTAAAAAAGCAAGATAAAGCAAAATCAAAATTCAAGGCAATGTTAATTGTTTTTTTTTTGTGTTAAGGGTATTGTCGTGTTCTTTTTTTTTCTGAAAATCCGAATGAAACGCTGTGTTGATGCTAAAGGAGAATACATCAAAGGGGAAACAAAATAAAGCGACCTTTTTTCCTTCAATAAAATTGCTTTATGGCACCAGTTTTGTTATTTAAAAGCGACACCTCGTATACCGTATGCTTCTTTTAATCACAAATAAGCTTTCAAAGTCCTCTACTCCAAACATGATTACCCACAACAATTTTTTGAGAGCTTTTGCGATTTAATGTTATATTTAATTAACATTTAATTATAGGTGGGCAAACTGATGCAAAACGTTAGCTTCGTTAACCACTAGTCCGTTAACAAACTTCACACCTCCATTAACGTTAATCCGTTATTTTCAGCTTTAATTAACGGAAGTTAATAAAGTCCGTTAATTCGTTTACAATTTGCGTGTAATTTACATTTCTTTTTATTCACTCCCTTCTATAACACGTATTGACGCTGTTGAGCAGATTGTAAGGAAGTATTTATTGCTGTGGTGGTCTTCTTGTGTTTTGGAAGTTACATTTTAAAGTTTAATCTAATTTCAAGATAGAAATAAATTCCAATGCACTAACGAAGCTGCGTTATGAAAACCTTTGGAAATTGCGAACAACGATAATTAATACACCTATGAGGCTGCAGCTTATTATTTGCTACAAAAAAAGAGCTCCTTTCATCGCTTTCTTCTATAAAGCTCGTGCTAATACGCAACAAGAGTTACCAGTGCCAACTGGTTTGTACCATTATGATAAATGAATGGTGCAAGATATTAAGGATAAAAACCTTTAACGGAAGTTAACAGAACTTAACGGAAGTTAATTTAGTCCTTTAACATGAAAAAAACTTTTTAACGGATTAACGATTTAATGGAAAAGTTAGCTTCGTAATTAACGGATTAACGATTAACGGACTTGTGCTCTCTTATACATGTAAAGACTATCTAAAACTTGTAACACTAAACTGCAAATGACGTAGTAGTAAATGTTCTCGAAATAATGCTGGATTTCAAAGGAGGTGACTAAGTAATGTAAGCATAAAATAACAGAGGTGGAGTCGGGGACACAAGGCTCGAGGCCAAGGCCAAGGACACAAAAAAATCCAAGGCCAAGGACCAAGGACACAAAAGCAAGTGTTTTCCTAAGAAAAAAGGTCTTAAAAATTTTTTTCCGTCGATCTCCAAAAAAAAACGGTCTAGAAAAACATTTTTCAGCCGATCTACAAAATTTTAACCATTCAAAAAATAGTGCTATTCTCGAGCCGAGGACAAGGCAATTTTCGAGCACTTGAGGATTTGAGGCCAAGGCCAAGGACTTGAAAATGTGTCCTCGAGGCCACATTTTGAAGTCCTTGGCCTTGGCCTCGAAGGTCAAATCCTTGGCCTTGGCCTCGAGGCCTCAAGTCCTCGAAAATTGGCCTGTCCTCGGCTCGAGGACAGCACTATTATTTGAATTGTTAAAATTTTGTGTAGCGCTTGAAAAATTTTTTGGAAAACGTTTTTTTGTGGAGATCGCTTGCAAAATTTTTGTAAAGACCTTTTTTTTTTTTTTTTTTTTTTGAGATCGTCTTGAAAAATTTTTGCGAAGACCTTTTTTTTTTTTGGAGAGCACTTGCGCTTGTGTCCTTGGTCCTTGGCCTCGAGCATTCCTGTCTTTGGCCTCGAGAGTGTCTGTCCTCGGAAAGGCTGTCCTTGGCCTTGGCCTCGGATTTTTTTTGTGTCCTTGGCCTTGGCCTCGAGCCTTGTGTCCTCGGCTCCACCTCTGTTAATTTCAGATCTAACATCCATTTTTATAAAATAATCCTAATTAGTGCTTAGTCATATTAATATTTCAAACGCATTCTACCTGCGTTGTCAAAAGACTTGACTTATTATTTCATCAATTTCTTGCAAAAAAAAAGTAAAATTTTGCCTACAGCTACAACTCAGCTACAGAATAGCTATGCAACTAAACTATCTCTATCTGACCTAAATTTAACACTGAAAATATTGCCTCCAAATCTAACTCTATGCTTTTTCGGATACCCCTTCCAATACCACAGTATATCTATTATTTGGGATTGGGAGATTACAGTAATACATCTACTGTAGAAAATATTCTATCAACATTTAAGGTGAAACCGTAAAATGCTAACCCAACTGATGCCGTCTTTGTAACACGCGTGGCTCGATTTCTGTGGTATGTAACTTTAATTGCTAAATAAGTTAAAGTTTGCAGCAACTTTCACACGTTTTCTGCAGCAGAAAGGCGTTTGTTGTCAAACAATACTATGCGCTGTCGACCCAATCACTTTACCACATTTCAACGCTTGATTTCGCTCGTTCTCACCATTAAAGCTGTTTGTTCAGCTGCGGTCTGCACGGATTCTAGCAAAAGCAACTCAATAAATTAGCGGGTTTTATTGGCTGCAGTTTTCTATCAAAAATTCATTTTGTTTATTACTTTTAGCAAAGGCCAAATGTACTCGTGTACTCGGCTCTTTTTTTGACCGAGTACCGAGTACTTTGATCTTCGAGTACGAGTACCAACCGAGTACCTGGGGTCCCGAGTACTCAAAAAATGGTACTCGAGTTGTACTCGAGTACGAGTGCTGTACTCGAGTACTCCATCACTGCCTGTAGCAAAACGGCTGTTCATCAAGCGATTGCTAGATTTCAAAATTTTGGACTTTACGACGACAAGAAAAAAAGTAGAAGGTCAAGAAAAACAAGCTCTCGTGATGACAACTTGATTCGGCAAATCGCTGTTCGTTATCCAGCAAGTTGTTGCATAAAAATACGCTCAGCTTTGCTTCTTAAAGGCACAGATGTTCATCGTACAACTGTAGGCAGGCGTCTTGTTCATGATTTCAACCTGAAAGCATTTAAGCCTGCCAAAAAACCTCGCTTAACCACAGCCGTGAAAGCAAAGAGGTTGGCGTTTGCCAAGCAATAAGAACAATGGGATGAAGCAAGGTGGAGTAAAGTCCTTTTCTCGTGTGAATCAACAATCCAGGTTTGCTCAGAGAAAACGAACCGTTCGAAAGCCTGTTGGAGAAAGATTTAATGACCGCTATACACAAGCTACGGTAAAATATCTTCCCAGCGTCATGATCAGGGGTTTATGTCCAGTAATGGCACAGCTGGTCTTTTCTTTTTACCAACCGAAACAACAATGAACCGCATCAGGTACCGCAAAATGTTGGATGACAAGGTTGAAATTCATTTAACTATTCATGAATGCAATATGTTAATGCATGACAGTTCTCCATGTCACCGTTCAAAGTTAGCAAGTGATTTCCTTCAGGAAAAAGAATATCAAAAGTTGGATGGGCCTGAATAGCCCAGATCTCATTGCAATTGAGAATTTGTGGGCAATATTGAAAGACAAACTTGCAGATGAACATTGCTAAAGACTAGCTCTAAAGACTTGGAAATGGCAATAAAACTCATATGGACGCAGCAGAAAACAACTGAATACTGCAAACACCTAGTGCATAGCATGCCTTGACGTCTCCAGGCTATCATAAAGAACAAAGGTGGACATACCAAAAACTTGACCCCCACACAAAAACTGGCCAATGTAATTCAGTTTTAAGTTGATGCGCCTACTTATTGACATTCAGCGTTGTTTTTAATAACTCCCTCTTTTATTGCAGTACTTTGAATAAACAATCTATAACATAAATAGAACAAAATTATTTTTCGATTACTTTAGTTGAAATATGCTAAGTGTTCGTATACTTTTGCACACGATTGTAGTTCTATAATAAAAAAGGAAAAAACGAACGGGCTAGAAGAACCTGTATATATGTTATCTTTTGTTTCCTTAGTTTCTTTTTTAAACCAATCAAAAAATAATGCTGTGTTCTCGAGTCTTGGACAAGACATTTTCAACGACTTACAAGGTTCGAGGCCGAGGGCTTCAGAAAGCGTCATCAAGGACGTCCTCGAGGCCAGGGACGTCCTTAAGGACTCCACCTCTGCTCTATTGGCTGGTCTGTTGGCTTCAGCACCCCTACAACTTCTGCTGGAAGTAGGCCTAAGTGGAAAGAAAAATCTGACCCTAATGATAATCGGATATGTTGCGAAGTACCGGTATGGAGATGTAAGGCCTACAGAATCATTACTTCGTTAGTGATTATATGACCTGGAACAATAAGTGAAAACATTTTTTGTTAAAAAAACAGTTGTTTTTGCTTTTTTAGAGCACACTCAAGATTGTTTAGGTCGCAGTCACTGTTGCAGATAGATTTTTCAAGCGATAATGGGCCGCAGACGGAAATAGCTAAGAAACGCTGCCGGCCTTATACGTCTCTTTTTCAGAAATGAACACGAAATATAAAAAATTGCGCGTAATTTGTAACCGTTCAAGGTTAGTTTTAATGTACAAAAGTTCAGTCTATGTTAGTGCTCCCTAGCTTTCGGTTAATGACCCCTCACTTCCTTTGCTCTAGTGCCGGCACCGACAGGAGAGAAAATAATAATACTTACGACAATTTTTGTTTCTTGAAAAGTACTGGAATCGCTGAACTGTTCTGCTGCATATTGCAAAATTGGAAAATTGGTTCGGACGTGATTTTTTTTGTAGAAAACTTCATTATATTTTTCCTCTTTAAAATCATGAAAGAGAAAACAATTGTAATTGCAAAAATTAACCAGAGAAATGTCTTGAAACTTCGTTTTCGGAAGGAAACCAAACGTAAAATAAATCGCATTTTTTCAACAATGTAGCCTAAACCTGGCCAAAACCTTTAGATTTCCTGCGCAATAATTGAATAACACATTAACTCTAAATTAGATGTAGCTGTAAGTTGGAGTGTATGAGCTTCTGGTCGTAGATGGAACCATAGACTTTTTATTAGCAGATTGGAAACCGACAGTTTGGTCTTTTTTTTATGGTTCATTTTTCTAGAATATGGCAATTTGTCAAATCAGCGTGACTTTTTTCTTCTCGGTTCACTCGCGCTAAGAATACGTCCAATAAAATCAGTCGAATACGCGAGACCGCAAAAAAAATTTTTCAACAAGGGCAAATTTTTCTTCAATGCTTTTCTCTTTTTCTCCGCGCGTCTGTTTCTAGTCTACTAAATAAAGTGTCTATGATGGAAACAAAGAAACAATTAAAATCGTCGGAAACTGAAATATGCTTTCGAACCCAATTTTCAGGCTTCAAATCAAATCTTTCACTATGTACTACTAGTCGTACTACACCGAAGCCTGAAACGAGTTGACGGGGCTCATCTTCGCGTTATTGCACTCGGGCAACACAGCTCCTTAGGAAGAAATGTTGCTGCGGTGGCGACCCGTTGGCAACATTGTGTTCGATTTGACCGGCCCGAGATTTGAACCTTAGACCTCCCGCTCAAGAGAGAACACCTTATCATTCGACCTACTGGCCGATAATTTTGAGGCTATATCACGGAACGCTCAAAAAATGAAATAAACATACAAACTTTTTAAGATGGCAAACCCCTTTATAAAAAATCCTTGAAAAAGTTTCTAAAGGAGGTGTCTTAGTCGGCAGCGTGGCCAAGAGGACAAAGACGTCGTTTGTACGACCACCCAGATTACATGATCTGGGCTCAATCCACACACTGGTCAGGGCGCGAAACCTGGATTTTGCTAAGAGGACTTGACTCAAACGTTAAACTTTTTTTGTTCAAAAAATGACTCATTTAAGTGGCGAGCTAACCGGTTTCACCACGCGTACCACAAACAAGGCCTCAGACAGAAATATTTGGCACGGAGTACGAAGACTGATAATTACGATTGTGTTCCGCTGGAAATTAGGTGAAAACCAAAAAAAAAGGTATTCGCCGGAAATCCAACTAGTTTTTTGCCTGATATTACGTGAAAAGCAAAAAGATGACTTTGCCGGAGTTTGGCTAAGTTTTGACCTGAACACAGATTTGGGTTAAATTTTCGAAGTAACTTGGCTATGGAGGGGCTAAAGTTCCTTTATTCCCCCCTGGTTGCGCCACTGCCCTGGTAACATTGTTGCGTGCTTGGATAACACGCTGCAAGATGGTTATCTCTGCTTGGAGACTTCGACCAAGCAACAAATTCATTAGACAAGTATTCGAAGAAAACCACAGGAGCATTTTTGGTTTACTGGAAACTTCTATACGCAGGTGCGGATTACTCCAAGCACGAAGTAGTCATATTGCAATGAAAAGTTTCCCGATTATCCATTACTTAGCGTTTGACCCTGTCCAATCCTAAGCACTACAACAACAACCTTTCTAAAAGAAACTGGGTTACCTGTAAACCATTTACTCGAAGACTAAAGGACCCTTCACTGCTTCCTGGCCAAGGCAACTTGGTAAATAAAGATGTAATTACAATTTAGTTATACTCAGAGGTGGAATACAAGTCGTTTCTTGGCGTTTTTAGCCTTGAAGCTTAGAAAAATAGCAGTACGTTTCGAGACCGATTTTAGTGGTCTCGGCTCTTTCGCATCGGTCTTGGTTTCGAACCATCGTGGTTTCGATCTCCTTGGTTAAAATTAGAGTCGAGACCGGATAATTTTTTGTGAGCTATAAAGAACATAATTTCGCCAAGAGGCTAGAACGATGTTTTCTTGATTAGCTGCATGGATATTTCAAATTGCCGCTATTCAGTTTTCAAACAATTTGTTAGTCTCGTAATCTTCCAAAATCATTGGATTACCGGTATTTGCATGTGAAAAAACAAACTATCTTGCGTTTGCAATAATGATTGATTTGCTAATCCTTCTCAAACAAATGAATTTGCTTTGTGGAGGAATTTGGATTTTTGCACATAATTAACTATTGCTTCTTCAGGGTGGGGCAAAAAAACCTCCCACATTTTACTTTTCGAAAAAATAGACAAGAAAAGCTTTTGTGAAAATTTTATTACATACTTAACAATGCTACATGATTGCCATTTTGTGCAAAATATTTTTTAAAAATAACGTCTTCAAGATGGCCCCCTTGAACTGCAATACACCGCTGTAAGCGTATCCTAAAGTTTTCCATCGCCCTCTGAGTCATTTCTTGTGGAATTTCATTTATCGTTTTGCAAATGGCGGCTTTCAGTCCATCAATGGTTGTTGGTCGGTCCTTGAACACCTCACTCTTAACATAACCCCACAGAAAATAATCACAAGGTGAAAGGTCTGGCGAACGCGCTGGCCATCCGATATCACCGCGCAAAGAAATCAAATGCGCTGGAAAGAGTCCTCGCAAAACATCCATTGATTTTTTTTGCCGTATAGGCAGTTGTAAGATGCTGCAAAACTTTTTGATGCCAAAACTCAGGAATCTTGGAGAAAATGCAACGGTATGGTTTCAACAAGATGGAGCAACTGCCCATACGGCAAAAAAATCAATGGATGTTTTGCGAGGACTCTTTCCAGCGCATTTGATTTCTTTGCGCGGTGATATCGGATGGCCAGCGCGTTCGCCAGACCTTTCACCTTGTGATTATTTTCTGTGGGGTTATGTTAAGAGTGAGGTGTTCAAGGACCGACCAACAACCATTGATGGACTGAAAGCCGCCATTTGCAAAACGATAAATGAAATTCCACAAGAAATGACTCAGAGGGCGATGGAAAACTTTAGGATACGCTTACAGCGGTGTATTGCAGTTCAAGGGGGCCATCTTGAAGACGTTATTTTTAAAAAATATTTTGCACAAAATGGCAATCATGTAGCATTGTTAAGTATGTAATAAAATTTTCACAAAAGCTTTTCTTGTCTATTTTTTCGAAAAGTGAAATGTGGGAGGTTTTTTTTCCCCACCTTGTACTTCAGCAAACAAATGTGAAAATCCTTCGTCAGTGAACACTGTAGTTTTGCTGGTTGATGAATCAACTCCACAATGGCATTGGACGATCGGGCGCGTACAAACCCCCTTTGCGTCAGTGCAAGTTTGCAGTTCGCGGCTGATCGGCCAATGCAAACGTTGAGGTGATTCATCAACCAGCAAAACTACTGTGTTCACTGACAAAAGATTGTCACATTTGTTTGTTGAAATAGAAGCACCAGTTAATTCTTGACCTCTTTTTGAAGTGTCGTTCGCAGAAGATATTGTGGGACCAATATCGCCTGCAGATCTACTCACGATGAAGAATGATGAGCGGTATACCTCCTGCTCATTCGCCAGAAACAGATAGCGTTATCGTGAAAAAATGGCGCCAAGTTCAGTTTTACGCTGAGTTTTTTTTTGGAAGTGTTGGAGAAGAGAGTTTCTTCCAACTACTGTATATGCGCCACACAAAAATGGGTCCATACAAAAAGAAACGTTGCTGTGAACGGCATAGTTTTGTTGGTTGATGAATCAACTCCTCGTTTGCATTGGCCTCTCTGTAAGCTTTTTCTGTTACTGTTACTTTTAGTTTTGGTTCTGTTAAAAAGGATTCTTTATTCGTTAGATTTTGGTTAAATAAAACACTTCTATGTAATCCCTGTTCGCGCTACGGATTACGAATGTTTTATTGTGCACTAACGTGGCAACCCTAACCGAGCTGCGAGAAGATATTACAACGTTTTTAAATTAAAGGTCTCATCCTCAACAATTTAATAAGTTACGTTCTAATATCTTCTCTGCAGAGATTATTATGATTACGTAATTTTTACCAGTAGCGGATAGTGTTCGTTCAGCAGATAACGTTGTTGTTAATGCAGCCGCTTTACCCCTTTTGTTGCTTTTCGTTTTGAAAAGACTTTTTGAAACACAAAGACAGCATGGGCAAAGACATTTTAAAACTCAACGTTCTGATCTCAGCAATGAACAGTTTGAGATGCTTGCTTTCTTGAAAGGCAATTAAATAAAGTGCATCAATGTGTTACGTTGTCTATTTTTGTCATAACAATAGCAGCAATAGCCATAATCAGGTTGTGCAGAGGCACCACATAAAAATCAGAAAATGAATAGACAAAGAAATCTGTTAATACCGCTGCCAAAGTACAACATCAACATTTTCGATACTTAACTCATATCTGTAATTAGGTTTATTAAACGTAACTGTAACTTTAACTAGTTACTTTTTCAAAATGGTAACTGTACCTGTAACTTAGCTACTTTTTTGCCATGTAACTGTAACTTAGTTAATTTTACAAAGTAACTTGCCCACCACTGGTTGTGAGCAACTATCCTTTTTAAAACACTGCATTCAGTTAAATGAAACAAAAACTAGAAAAAAAAAGTAGACAAGCAGTCAAGCAGAGTACTGCATAATTTCTTTTTAAGTATCTGCATTCCGCTGAATCAACGTATGATTCTAAATATTCCGTTTTAGCTACAAGATAAACAGGGAAAATTAAATAAAAGATGCACAGTTAAATTTTAAATCACCATGAAGAACGTGGTCATGCTCTTTCGCGAAGAATAGAGGTTTTTCGTATCCGATCACGAATATAAAATTTTCGGGGAATCATGTTTCAAGTTCGTTAAATCAGAATTAATCTTTCTCTGAAGGGCCAACTGCGTGGATGTTTAAAAATTACTTTGCGATTCTCTTCTTGAGAAAAAATAAATGCGTAATTAAAATGCACTCAATTTTAAAACGATCAGTTTCCCAGTGAAAATTGCGCAACGGTAAAAAGAAATCGTAATTTCTCCTCCCAAATTCTATTAAGACGAAAAAATAATAGACTAAGTGCTCATCACAAAATGCGCAATTGCACAATTTGGGTAATTAGCGAAACTTGAGAAATACTTTGCGGAACACCCTTTCATCAAAAACCACAAGAGCCAGACGGAGTGCCCAAGCCTTGCTATGCTTTCTTAAAGAATTTACTCTTGGAATCTTGATAGAAAACAGTTTATTCAATTTTTGTAAGTTATAATAATACAGGGAGAGGCAGAAAAACCTACCACTGTTTAAAGTCGTGCTATGACAATGCTGTTTCGGTTACCTACATACTTGGAATGAATTTATGTCGTGATTAAATTGCCATTTGGCCTAGAATAATAGATTAGAAAAATTAGTGCTCAAGTTGCTTGATTTTTCAAAACTTTTGAGGTCTCGATTTACCCAGCACAAAAATATTTTGCATAGTGGCGCGAAAAATTTTGTGACTCATAGAAAAGCAGCATCAGCAACTTGATAAGAAATTTTGCGATATCATTTCGAGTAAGCAAAACAGACCGTTTCTGATATAAGGCAAACAAATTCTCTCTACTATGGGTTCAAAGTTTAAACTTGCCGACTCAACACAGCCTCAGTTTGGTGCTACAGGCTCCTCCTTCACAAAGTAAGGATACCCCAATTTTTTTAGCTAAATCGTGACTTTAAAACTTTTGAAAAAATTTAAGCCAATTAATCACTAATTTTTCTAATCTTCAATTCCACGCCAAATGGCAACTCAATCGCAGCACAAAATCACTTCAACAATATGGATAACTAAAACAGCTTTGCCATTGTGACGTTTTAAAATATGGTAGGTTTTTCTTCCCCACCCTGTTCTCGTAGTTAAAAATTTCAAGTCAAGACTAAATTTCAAATTTGAAAACGAAAAGCAATGCGAATTTCTTTGAGGTTGTCTCTGGTTTGAAGTAAAAACTAAAATCTTCTTTCAAGCGCAAAATTAAAAACTGAATGTGTAGGGTAAATTTTTCAAAAACGCAACATAAGATAACGTGAAAAACTGCAGCTGAAAAAAAGCTGTCGTTGATTGCTCGACTTTATAGCACCTGAAGTACAAAACAAATCAATTAGGCAACAAATAAACGTGAACAGAAGACCAAGGGTTCGCGTCCAGCATGCGACAAAAATAAAATAAATAAAGCCTACAGTCGGCAACAAAAGAAACTTTCTTAAAGCCAATGCTGGAACACCCACTTTTGATAAAACCTCCACCGTGCATGGACTCCACCGACAGATTGGCGCAGCGCAGGTGGCAGATTGACTCGAATTCCGAAAAGTCTCAGTTTGATTTTCGCTGCCTCCTGCTCATAACAAGTTGGTAAATATACTCGTAGATGTAATAACGACAATCTATGTATGTGCTGCACAGAAGAAAAAGATTCTTAAAAAATAATACAGAGTTGATACAAACTTAAGAATTTATTCGATGAGCTCGGATTATCCGCGAAAATAACATTGAACTTTAGGCCTTCATTGACATAACAGACTTAATTCTGTATTTGCATCTGTGCAGGTGCGTTGAAAAGCATAGCTCATGTTAATAATGCTTTGCAAACAGAAAACATTGTCATAAAGTGTATCTATCATACAGCCGGTGGTCCAAAAAATGCATGTATTTTCCGGATTTATATACGCTCTTACTAAGCATCATCACGTATCGATGTTTTGGCACTTCTTTAAACTTTCAACTCAAAGCAGGTGTTTACTGTTATAGTCTGCTTTGCCAATTTGCCGATTGCCCCTAACTTTCATTTAGTAATCCAGGGTACTAATCTTAGCAATTGGAGTTCAAAGCTTGACATTCTGTTACAAAAGACCGCGTTGGTTAAAAAAACAGTAAAGTGATTCTCAGTTTTAACCAATTTAGATTTTTTGTGCGAAAACACTTTTATTTCCCTTTTTACGAGACCACTTTTTTAATATGTTTTTTGATTTTCCTCTTTTTAAACTTAAAAAACGAAAAGAAAAACATGCAGAAGAGTGACCCGCAGAAACGCTCTTACGTGAGGGTCAATGTTTGTCCGTATGTGGTGGCTAGCACTTCCACTAGTAACACACTAAACTATCTATAAAGTACATATCAAAATTACGTCTGTTTACTCCGTTGCTTCAAGATACATCCTTTTCTAAAACAATACATTGAACAAAACTATCATCAAGTCGCTTTAAGTACTGACTACGTAGCGGAAACTAACCATTCAATTCCTGACAGCACTTCATGTCTTCCATTACACATCCTCATTTTTCTGTTGTCTCTACTGTGTTAATGGGATGGAATTGATTACTTGGCAAAATCTGACATTTTTCAAATTTTGCAGATGCAGTAGTTCGTATACATTTTGACATAGTTTCGAGGTGAAATGCTTCAAGATCTTTGTGAATCAGCCCAAATCTATGGAAAATTTCACGAGTGCTAAACTACTTGTAAAATTTTCCGAAGATTTTTTGCTGGCAATTATAGGCTACTCTTATTTCGCCGTTTGTTGATAAATGTTTAGGCAATATAGGAAAAAGAGCGCGCCAAACGTTCTTGTTTGCTTTAACATGATTTTTGTGGAATGTGGAATAAATTTACGTATGAAGAAAAAAATTTTGAATCACTGAAAGCAGGGGTGCCGAAACCCGGGAAGGATGGGGGGGATATATTCCCCCAATAATTTGACTGCATCCTCCCCAATAGTTTGACTATGGTCTACATCTGCATCCCACCCCAAATAATTGGACTTTGGTCTACATCTGACTGCTGAATGATGTTTGGACCTTTTTTTGGTCTTCACGAGATTCCTAGAAAAAAACTCTTGAATTTTCGGTGAAGACCTTTTTTGTGGTCTTCTCTTAATTTGCTTACCTGAAAAAATTTGTGGTCGAGGTTCATCCCCCAATGTTGAAAATAGGGCAAAATTGGGATTAAATTGCAAATTATCCCCCCCCCCAATGTTCAACAAAGATCGGCACCCCTGACTAAAAGGTGACCCTGTAGTCTGTTGGAACATGGGCAGAATACAGGGCATCATAAGTCTATTCGTTGTATACTGCAGTCAAATTGCAATTTGTATCATTTATTGTCAGTGACCATTTTCATTTTTCCATCATCAAATCAGACTTGTAAACGGGCCGAAAAATGCAAGTTCGAATTCGAAAAGTGATTTGAAGCCAAAACCTGGCTTGAAAAAGGCCTGAAAATTAGGTTAGATCCAAAAATGTGTAAGGTTATTGCTCGTAAGAAAACCACTCATTGCTAACTAATTGTGACGTAACAATGGTAATTACATGATAATAATTGTATTGGTGCTTAAACAAAGTCGTCATTCTGTGTTGCGAAGTTATTTGCATTACGCTTGTATAGCATGTAAAATACGAAAATACAAGCCCGAATTAAGCCCGACGTTTTGCCAATCTTAAGCCCGAACTCAACCCGAAAAGCCTAGCCTGGGCCGATTTACAACTCTGCATCATATTATTTGCACTAAAATTAAAAAAAAAAAAACTGTGATTACAGTTTAAATAAATCTACAAAACCACAGCATTTTTTCTTCCTGAGTAAATCTGTAGCTGTCTCAACACCATAGGCGTAGCCAGGGGGGGTATCCAGAGGGCCCGGCCCCCCCCCCCCCCCCCCCAATCAAAATACCACTAACGACAAAAAATTATGACAACATAGCCTAGCGATGTTTAGTTGCAGTTTTTTTTTTCAGTAGTTACGCACAAAGCAGTAATTACAATAATATTAATGACAACAAGGGAGTCCCGGGGCCCCTTACTAACAACTAAGGGGCCCTGGGGCCCTTAACTGACAACCAGGGAGCCCCGGGACCCCTAACTGAAAACCAGGGGGCCCCAGGGCCCCTAACTAACAACCAAGGGGCTCCTAATCAACAACCAGGGGGCCCCTAATTGACAAACAGAGGGCCTTGCTGTCATTAACTGATTACCAGTGGACCCAGGGCCCCTGAATCACAACCAGGGGGCTCTGGGGCCCCTAACCGACAACCAGGGGGGCCCGGGGCCCCTAACCAACAACCAGGGGACCCCGGATCCCTTAACCAACAACCAGGAGGTCCCGCAGTGCCTAACTGACAACCAAGGTCTCTGGGGCCCCTAACCAACAACCAGGGGGCCCCGGAGCTCCTGACCGACAACCAGGGGGCCCCGGGGCCTTTAACTGGCAACCAGGGAGCCCCAGGTCCCTGACTGACGACCAAGGTCCCGGGCCAGGAGCTCCTTAATTCAAATTTTTAACAATTTATATGCAAAACTTAGCTGTGAGAAATCTAAGAGTTTTGACCTAAAAGTTGCACCCCACGCCCTCGTTTAACGTTATTATAAACTTAACGCTATAACACAGGCGGTAATGCAAACCCCGCAATTGAAATACTACCAATGATAAATACAATCAGAGCATAGCCAGTATGTTGTCCCTGTCCGGAATTGCAGTTTTTTTAATTTAGGATTTAATCGTACAAAAGTAAGCAATAATAATAAGGACCACATGTCCATGTCATAATAATGTCATGCAATTCTTGGGCGTTTCAAAAAACTGTCAAGTGACTTGACTCGAGTCCTCCTATTTTGCTTTAAATGTTTTTTGTATGAAAGAACTGAAAGGCGCAATCTTATCTCAAAATCATAGGCGTAGCCAGGGGGTGGCCCAGGGGGCCCGGGCCTCTTCAATTGAAATACCACCAATGATAAACATTTGGCAAAAATACCTTGTTTCTTCATTTTCAGTTTCTTTGAGCATCTTTGCGTATAACAGTACACGCGTACCTCAGTAATTAACAACAAATGATATTGACGACTAGGGGGCCCGGTGCACCCCCATAATTCAATTTTTTCCTACCAATTTAAACGTATAACCAGGGTGAAATCAAGAGTTTTTCTCCTAAAAGTTGCTACCTCAGGCCCTCATCTAAACTTTTTATGAACTTAATACAGGGTGAGTCACGGGAAACGGATATTTTTAAGGAAGACAAAACTCTGCGAATATTTAAACAAAAATTCAATAGTGTACACAAAACATTCACTAAACTATGCCATTATGGAATACTTGTGAGTGAAAAACTTTGTCTGACAAATGATGGCCATTTTCATGAGCAAAAATTTGAAGTCGGTTTCTACAGTTAGCTTCCACTTTCACTAAAGTTTCTTCACCTAATTCTTGGATATTTTCACGTATTGCAGTCTTCAATTTTCCAAGTGTACGGGGTTTCGCAGCATAAACGCGTGGTTTCAGAAATCTCCACACACATCACCCCCTCCCCCACACACGCGTGATTCACCATTTTTCACGTAGGTGTCATAAGCAAATATACGGTGCTTAAGACTCCACGGTAGCATGGCGGAAAGCAACTTAAAACTAAAAGCAAAATTAACAAGAAAAGCAATTTAAAATTAATGACTAACGTACAAAAATTAACGTAAAAAGTAAATAAATGGCGACCAACTAAATGGCATCTTAAGCAGGTTTAAAGGCTACCTTCATCACCCCCTAACCACTTACTCTAAAAAAGCAAGGGGCATTCTAAAAACATCCATTTCCCGTGACTCACCCTGTACAATAACTAGCGCCGTATTTGCCATATGGCTCAGTGCCAGGGCCCTGCCCTCAGATAGTAGTACTTTTTTTGGTCTTCATTTATATTTGGCAGGAAGATGTTGCAAAAATCCCCTAAGTGCCAGAGGCCCTGTGCAATAAAGTTTACTAAACATGTTATTCCCTATGGTTACGCTTACTAAACATGTTATTCCCTGCCCTGTAAATCTGGCCCGGGAATAACATGTTTAGTAAGCGTAACCATCTATTGTTCCATTTTTCAATAACGATTCACCTCCACCTCGCCAGTTTTTACGCTCAAAATACTTTTAAAAAAATAGCTAAAGAAAATGCTCATTGAACAAACTACTGAATTTCAATTGAAGGGGCCTGGGCCCTTTGGTCGTACATGTACTCCTTCCTATAACTGGTAAACTTCATGACTAAACAAAAATCTCTAACGAAAATCTTCGAGAGGATTATTATTTACTGCTAAAGTATTGCAGGAGGCAATGTGCCTTACTTCCTCCTATAGACCAAATTACTTACAATTAAAATTTTACACCATAATGCAATATTCTAAACGTGTTTTGCGATTTAATTGCAAAAGGAGGATTGAACAACTGAATTTTTTTCGGTTGGCTTTGAAATGTTAAAAATCTTGTTCTTCGAAATGTCTCTGAACTCGTGCGAAATGTGATCCAATGGGATTTAAATAGCTTTTTTTCCAAAAAGTTACAAAAATCGCCCAGCGGCTGGGGGCTTTGCTCCCAGACCCCCATAGCCACCTGCGGCTGGGGGCTCTGCCCCCAGACCCCCGTCTGTGATACGTTTTACACAAGCTTACTCAACACGTCTCCTAAGTTAGACATTTACACTTTTTAACTATTAGTTTTCGCCCTCTCCCTTTATCAGAATCCTGGTTAAATGCCATCAGGCTACGGCTTCAGATCTTCCATATTACGATATCTTTGTCCCACAAAAAGTTCCTTTTTCGAAAATTTTTGATGACGTCATTGCATGTGATTTGGGGTTTGGGCCCCCCAATCAAAAATCCTGGCTACGCCTATGCTCAATACCATACAATTATTGACCTTAAAGATATTTTCCCGCGTGCTACCGCGTTAATCTGTCTCGCAGTTTGCTTTTTCACACTATACGAGTTCGCTGCGAATAATCGCATCTGGAAAAAATCGGTGTCGTGTGCGTGCTTCTGCTGATGCGCGTCTTTGATTATTTTTTACGCGATTCGATGTAAAAGTCATTTTCACGTGGGCTTATAGTCAGACAATGTCGATTTCTGCGTTTGACGAGATAAAGCGAGATCGCGTTTGTGTGAGTGGCAAATCTAAAGCCAATTGAGTGTGTTTTGCGACTTGCAAAAGTATCGTCAAGTGAACACTGAGCAATACATGTGCGAGTCGCATGCAAATGAAAATGATTTACCAAGTAAATGTATCAACAAATTTGAGTGGTACTGGTTTAAAATTAATATGAAGTTAGGTTGCAATGAAAATAAATTAAGAAAGTAAAGAAAAACTTTGCTATTTTAACGTAGCCGACACTTTTGATTTCCTGCAAACAAATAAGCAATAGCCTTGGTTTTGCTTAGAGTATTATATTTGCTTACTGATTGATTGTAGCACTTTTTGCGTGATACTAGTCGTATGGGTCTTATGCTTGTGGTAGCAAAACACTCTTCTTTACAAGAACCAGTAAATTTTGAGATGAAGCTGGCTGCTTTTTTTGCGAATTTTAAGTCTCATTTGTTCGTAATTTGTTCCTAAATTTTGAAGGCATTGATGTCGATCTCAGCGACAATGTTTGCATCACTGTTTAATTTTTTGATTCTCTGTCTGCTTGAAAAAAAGCTTTTTGCTGCTTTAGTAGCATCGTAAAATTGCAAACCAAAAAAGCGAGATTTTTTAACTTGAGCAAGTACCAAAAAATGCCAGGTGCCTGCGCCGGACGCAACAGCACTCTTAAAATCTCAAAATAGTTGCAATTTTCCTTCCAAAGGATCCTACAAAAAAATCACTACAACTAAATCGTTTTAATTTAATACAGAATTTAGTTTCTTTGTTTCGTATGTTCTTAATTATTTTTTGCTGCTGACGTCTTTTTGCCCCTTCAGAAGCAAGCTTTTTGCTTCAAATCAACATGACTTTGAGTCAAATTTTATGACAAATACTGCATCTCCTGAAAATTTGAAATTGCTGAGATAAGGGGAAGTTTCCTAATTTTTAGGTTTGCCCAAGTCTCTTTTCGAAGTTTGAGCATTTTTGGCCAATATGTAAGTTAAATGACGTCACAAGACTTTTCATTGTGACGTAACTACTTGACTTAGGCTTTTTATGATTTAGTATAAAAAACATGTAAAAAATCTTAACCGCCTATGACGCCATGGCTAAAATGACGTCATTTTTTCGAAAATGTGGCCGTGACATCCCAATGATGACGTCGTCAACCCAAACTAATTTTTCAAAAAATTGTGATAAACACCAACCTATGTGCCAAGTTTGGTGTTTCCATGACGTTTGGCTTAGGAGGTAGATAGGAGGACAATCCCCTCACCCCGTGTAAAATGCGTTGGACAAATGCCCCGTGTAAATAGGACTAAAATAAACATGGGCTTGATACTGCTGCGCTGTTGGGCCTGTTTTGCTCACGAAATTCTGCTGAAGACCTAAAAAAATTCTTCACTCGCGTTGAGCCTGTTTTTCTCTAGAAATTAAAATGGAGACCAAAGGAAACGAAAAAAGAAAAATGCTCTATTTTTTCTTCTTGGATCTTTTTCAAGAATGGGCCTAATGCTACTACAGCGTCAGTAGCAACCACGTTCATCTGGCCTTGACTACTGACACTGGCATTGTATCAAATTTGTCCTAAAAATTTGAGCAAAAAAGAGCCTCGTATTCTAATGTAAAAAAGGTGTAAGCTACCCTTGGATTTGGACGTGGGTCGAATGCAACAACTTTGATTAGACTGTTTTTAAAAGAACTAGTAAATTTTGAGTTGAGGCTGCCTGTTCTATTTTTTTTTTTTTCTGCAATTTTTAGCCTCGCTTATTCTTAATTTGTTTTTAAAACAAAAAAAAAAGCAAAAAAAGCATTAAGCAACTTTCATTCAATAGGATGACTAATGTAGGCAAAAATTACACGATAATCGTATAATACATATAGTAGAGTGCATTTATGGTTTAACCCCTAAAAAATTGCCACAAAAGATTTTTCAACGGATTTCAATATTAGGGCTACTAAATGACATGCTAAAAGTCTACAAAAGTCTCACCAAGCAAAAGGTGTTTTTTCTTTGATGATGTCATTTCCCACATTTGGCTGACTTAATACCTCAAAGAAACGTATACTTTTGCATCAAAATGCATATTTTTGTATTCGGTAGAAATTAAATGATAGTTCATTAACTAGCAGAGGTGGAGTCGAGGACACAAGGCTTGAGGCCAAGGCCAAGGACACACAAAAAAAATCCTTGGCCAAGGACAGGAATGCTCGAGGCCAAGGTCAAGGACCAAGGACACAAATGCAAGTGTTTCCTGAGAAAAAATGTCTTAAAAAATTTTTTTCCGTCGACCACCAAAAAAAAACAGTATAGAAAAACATTTTTCAGTCGATCTACAAAATTTTAACCATTCAAAAAATAGTGCTGTCCTCGAGCCGAGGACAGGGCAATTTTCGAGGACTTGAGGCTTCGAGGCCAAGGACTTGAAAATGTGTCCTCGAGGCCAAGGACGTCCTCGAGGACTCCACCTCTGTTAACTAGTTCATTTTTATAACAGGATTACCACTGGTGACGTCAATGATAATAAACCTGTAATATTGGCTTTTCATTAAAACAAAAGATCAATCTCATTAAGTTAAAAGAAGTTTCTCACACTAAAACAGAATGTTTTGGTAAAATGCATTTTTGTGAGTTCGTGCGCAAACGAGTCTCAAAACCAACGTAATTGTTTATTATCCTCACTCGTAATAATTCAATTAATTTTTAACACAGCGAAGCAGCGGTATATATATAGCAAGCAAACAAAGAAAAGCGAAAACAAAGACACGGTAATTAAATTCCTTTTGTCTTGCAATATCCGCTCATTATGCAATACCGCCCATTGCAGTGAGCGGTATGTGCCAACAACCGGATACCGCAGACAAAACACAAGGATAAATATATTAATTAATGGCTCGGCCACCACAGCATAACTTTGTAAATGATTTTATGTGGTATAAAACGTCACAGCTATTTAATACATATCCTACTAGGCCTAGATCTATTTTTGATCTTGGCAAAATAATGATTAAATTTTTAATTACCGGTGCTTAAAATGTTTTGACAGTTCTGGGCAGTTTTGAATGTATTTCAACTTATACTGCTGGCCGATTGCGAATTACCGGCTTGCCGATTTGGCAGTTTAAATTGTTGACTATTTTTAATTTTACCTTTTTCACAACTGTGAGGTAGCACTTCCTCACATATCTGCTTTCCCATTACGCTAGTGTTTCATCAGCATCTGAATTCACACATAGCTTATCCTGGCAGCCCACCCGAACCTTTAAACCACACATGACGGCAATTTCTGCACTTGCCATCGTACCCTCTTCTCAGATTACTCGGATCAAAGTCTGACAACACGATCACCAGAAAGAGGATTCTCAACTAGTATCACACTGGCACTCCACTTATGCTCAACTGCATTGCGCTAGCATCACTAAGCATGGACATCACATACGACTTCACATTAGCAATTTACCACAATAGTACGCTATACGCATATTTCAAATTTGTTTGTTGTCATCAGGCGTACATAACTGTGTAAATGCCTAACGGTACGACAAATTTTGAACCTCAAAAGCCAAAATTAACTTATTAGCCAGAAAAGCAAATTACTGTATACAACGTCAGTTAACGCCCATACGAACAAATTTTCATTTCTTATGTGATTTGAAAATTCAGAAATTACATAGCAGATTCGGAACTTAAACTTTTTTCACTCTTTCTGGTGACCTTGTTGTCAGACTTTGATCCGAGTAATCTGAGAAAAAGGTACGATGGCAAGTGTAGAAATTGCCCTCGTGTGTGGTTTGAAGGTTCGGGTTGACTGCCAGGATAGGCTATGTGTGAATTCAGATGTTGATGAAACACCAGCCTAATGGGAAAGCAGGTATGTGAGGAAGTGCTCCCTCACAGTTGTAAAAAAGCTTAAGTTTAAAATCTGCAGGTTTTATACAAATATTGAAATTGCTTTCTAATTTCAAAAAATATTTGTGCTTTTAATCAGTCAAGCATGACGATTCTTATCGAGGCTTATTATAAAGATCATGCAGTAGGCTTACTAAATTGTGACGTGTGACCGCATTTTTTGAGAGGTGAAGCAAAGCTGGATGATTGCATTTGACGTCATAATTGTAACATCGTGAGCTGATGGAAATAATGCGAAATAAAAGTGATTGTTTTGAAATTTTAAGGGTGTTTTATTTGCATGACGACATTACTTCCTTCCCCCGTTTTTACGGCCCTAAAGATAAAAAGGCAGCATTTTTTGCCTGACAGAACTATTGGTATACTTCGCTCTAGCTCGTTTTGTCGTTTTCGTATGAAATGAAAATTGGTCTCGTTTAGACTGTTGAAGCTTGGGCTTAATTCGCTGTACTTGTTACATCATTCAATTATGACGCCCTAAAGTACTATCGATAAAACATAATAATAACTCTAAATTTTCTATCACACGCAATCTTTAGTGATTTGGGGTTTTATTCGCGCTAAGGGCTCACCATTAAAATGCTTTCCACTTTTACTCCACATCGTTAACTAACTATCCTGCAAATCAGGGATTCGGAAGCGGAAGCGGTAAAATTTTTGTGGAAGCGGAAGGACTTTGATGATAGAGACTGGAAGCGGAAGCGACTCGGAAGCAACTAATTTTTTCCGGAGCTTGAAAAGGAAGCAAAAAATTCCAAAGGTGAAGAAGTGGAAGCGAATTCGAAAGCACAAAACTTCAAGAGAAGCTGGAAGCGGAAGCATTAAAAATTTGACTGCCTCCACATCCCTGTTGCAAATATTGTTTCAATAGCTAAACCTTTTACGAAAATATTTTTGATTGTTTGCGCGGCATTATAAAATTCGTGTGTAATCACATTTACTTGTTTTTGCTAATGAAAAATAAACTGTGAAAACATAAGAAACAGCTAATCGTTCAATGCAAGCTGTAAATAACCACAATGTCTTTTAGTCTGAGATGCTGGTTTTGAAATCTAAAACAAGTAAAAACAAGAAATAATTAATCGTTGATTTGTATACCTACTACCACACTGCACTTCAACACAATACGCAAAGGATAATGCTATACATAATGAGAAAAACTAAGTAGCGGTACTTAAGCCCAATGTGTGTTAGCATGCTATGCTTTGCTGTCCAATGTTCACCATTAGTTTTTATTTCATCAAGTTCAAGTTTGTTTATTGACGCCACTAAATAAACAAAAACAGAGGAAACAGAGTACGTATAGAGATATTGCTAAAGAAAGCAACGCCTGAGTGAAAGCCAAGGGGCCGTGAGGTCTTCGAGTCTGCAGCCACTCTCGGGAGCCATAATTATAATATGGTATCTTCCTTCGAGCTACAAAGACCGGACGTAAAAAAAACAATGGAAGCAAAAACAAAACAAAAAATAAGAGCTACAATAGTAATATGTATGGGTCGCCGTTTGGAAAAATATTATTTGCTTTGTAACACCGCTTTTTTGAGCTTATTTACAATAAAATTAGTCCAATATAATATATACGACAACATACACTCTAAGTTGGAACAAAAAAAGCCTGCAAAATATATCGTAAATTTCCGATATATATCGGAAGTTTCCGATATATATTATACGAAAAAATACACTCTAAGTTGGAACAAAAAAAGCCGACAAAATATATCGTAAATTTCCGATATATATCGGAAGTTTATACTCAAGTTGGAACAAAAAACGCCTACAAAATATGTCGGAAATTTTCGATAAGGTTCATATGAACCAAATCGGAAATCTTGCAGAGCTCTCACGTGACTTTCGTGACATAATCTTGTGAGCAAAACAAAATGGCGGGAAACCTGAAGTCTTGAACACGAAAGGTAACCGCAAGCATGTCAACAATGCCAAGTCTGCCAGAGCTTCCACAACAAAAGAACATCGTTGACATGCTTGCAGTTACATTTGTGTTTGCTCACGAGATTATGTCACGAAAGTCACGTGATATCTCTGCTAGATTTCCGACTTGGTTCATATGAACCATATCGAAAATTTACGACATATTTTGTAGGCGTTTTTTGTTCCAACTTAGAGTGTAAATTCCGATATTTATCGGAAATTTACGATATATTTTGTTGGCTTTTTTTGTTTCAACTTAGAGTGTATGTTGTCGTATATATACATATCGGACAAATTTTATTGTAAGTAAGCTTAAAAAAGCGGTGTTACAAAGCAAATATTATTTTTCCAAACGGCGCCCCCTAAATATGCTCGACATGAGATACTAAAATTTAGTATTTTTAAGCTGACAAACTAATGATATAGATAATTATAATATTTAAAAGGTTACATACGAGTTTACAAGTAATACACAAATGTTATTCAAGTCAGCACTTTAATATTCAAAATATAGATACAAGAAAATTATCACAAAACATTCATTAGCATTTATTTATTTGCTTTCTTTCAAAAACTTTCTAAGTGAGAGGTCTTATATATCATTGGGAATGGAATTCCGAATTTTCGCACCGGAATATTTAATTGATTGTTGCGTTCTTTTGTTTTATAAAGAGGAATTTTTAAATTAGAGGATGCAGTAGTACGAGTTTGCCGACTGAGCGAGAATTTGGCCTAGGTGAAACAATTATTAAAATTTGGAGACAGACGCTGATTGATTTGATAACGTATAAATTTGGCAGTCTCAAACTTACATGTAAATTTAGTAGATTCAACAAGTTAAACTTTTGATAAAGAGGCAAAGCATTTAGATACCATCCACTTCCCTCACCGATACGTAGAGCTTTGTTTTGAAGTGTAATTAATTTTGGGAGATAGGTTGGATATGTGTTTCCCCAAACTATGACCTCATAAATTAAATGAGAATGTACCAACATAAAATAGAATTTAAACAATGCATGCTCGGGCAGATAATTTTTCAATTTAATAAGAATTCCCACTGAGCGCGAGACTTTTTTTCTAATAATGTTCAATGTGCTCTTGAAAACTTAGTTTGTCATCAGTCATAACACCAAGATACTTAGCGCTGCTTACTACTCATGCACTTTTATCATGTTTTTCATAGTTCATCAATCTATAAAAATATATATCGCCAAAAACCAAACTAACAAACGCGCCTTTTGCTTGACCATTTATCTCGTAGGAATCCTGCTTTCATTTGCAAAATTCAATTCAAGTCAATTCAATTGGCATTTATTTTTGTTTGGAAAGATACTCTGTGAAATAAACATACCAAGACGCGCAGTAAAATGGAGCAACAACAAAAAAATACAGAATGAGCATTTCTAATGAGAGGTTGCGAAAAGACCATCGGCCATTTCCTAGAAATAGCTCAGGGTCCTTTCCAGGAAAGGCACGGTCGCCGAGTCTGCCAACTCTCATCGTCAGTAGAGAATCTTGATACCGCACAAACTCGAATTGTTTAGTACAAATGTAAAAATAGCGCAGTAAATTTAGGAGAAACCTTAAAAAATAAATAAAATTAATAAAGTATAATGATATACGCTATATTATATACACATGGATAAACAAATAAGTACAGGTTATAACATTTAACAATAATCTCCTTAAATAATACTTCTGGTTGTTCGATAAATAGACCATAATTTCTCCGAGCACAGCACGAACAATTTTGTTTAGAAAATGATCAAATGTCTTATAATTTTAATTCTTCGTTTCTACCAACGTATTCACATTCATCAATTGTTTTATCGGGAATCCAGCAGCTTAAAGTTCTAGAAATCATTTTAGAGTAAAATTATGCTACCGGCAAAATACTAAGTTAAACCCTTTTGTTTCCGGTGTTCTTGAGTAAACGAGTGAAACAATGCCGTTCATTTACTGTACGTTGTTACGTGAAATTACTGTTAAAGAAATCGGGTGAAATTGATCATTATGAGGGAACAATCGCAATAAATAGGTTTACACTGAATTGCTGAAAATCGCTAAAAACACCGAGTCGACTTTGAAAATTGTTTCATAACTTCGAATTTGTTTGTCATGCAGTAATGATTTGGTAAATAGTAGTTTAAGTAGTAAATTTTAGGTTTATTCAGGAAAATTCATGATCGCAGCGCTACTGCTTCATAACGAAATTGCAAAATAAGTGAAGTGGGGAATCGAAACGATCCCTTGGGATTTATAGGGTTAATGAAAAGGAGCTTTTAGCCATATACGTTTTTAGACCTAATTTAACTTTCTTGCTTTATGGGGGCTGATTAGGGTTTAGACAATCTTTTAGACCCGGACTCGAGTTTATATTATCGGGTTCGGCTCTGCACTACTCCGCACGTTTACAACCATGTTATTCAGAATCGGTAATTCACGTTATTAAATACTGAATTGTTATCATGGTCCTGGTTTTCCCGACTGGTGGAGATGAGCATCACAACTCTTCGTTTCATTAATTAGTTAAGTGTAAATCAGCGCGTTAAGCTGTGCTAACAAACTAAAATAGACATAAAAAGTGATCCCCAACACTCCACTCCTGCTAGCCGAGTGTAGTAACTCTTTAACTTTCCAGTTTCCTGTTTGAATTGCTCGTTTGAAACTAATGTATTTGCTGTATCTTTGATAAATTTACTTTGGGAGAGAGAGCGATATCAATTTATAGGGTTTATGGAAAAGAACAAACCGAATGCAACATAGACACTGAACTGTATTCATAAAGCAACAAAAATGTTGAAATGTTTCTGTACATGTGCCATTGTGCCAATTGTGCCATCTAGTAGATTGGTCAATTCCGATCAATTTGAGCAATACTTGAAATTTTATTTGGCACCCATTTAGTACGTATCATCTTTTTCTATTTCGAAAATGCTCATAATTTAATAAAACATTAATAAAATAGGACAATACATCCGCTCTGTTAATAACGTATGGTGTAACTTCTGTGATTTTTCTTTTTGACAAACAGTCGTAAGTGCAAAAAAATAACAATCAAACCAGAAATTAAACACATTATTCAGAAACTAAAACATCTAAAATGATTTAAAATTTTTAAGGGATGGTTACATTGTACTACCAATATCCGATTTTTTGAAAATAATAACGGTACGATGAGCATTAGACAAAAACGTAGACTAAAAAACTTATTTTTGATTTTCGGAAAAAGTAGCTTTTTGCACTTACGACAGTTCGACATAGTAGCGACGACGTAATGTGCTTATGTCTCGTTGGGGTTTTCGCGATTCCGCTGCATGCCCTTTTAGAGCAGAAGAACAAACCACGACCCACATCATCAACCACTACATCAAACACTGACCACCGAACAGGCTGGAAAGAATACCATCGTTGGATGAGCAGACAATATCCTGGTTGATACACGATGCACCTTCTAAATAACTAATCAACGACAGTGTCACAGGTGAGAAGAAGAAGCTCATAACGCTATGGTATCGAGAAGTAATACGTAACAGCATCTGATGTGAATTGCTATTATTTGCTCCCGGGTTATGCCATAAGTACTGCAAATTTTTGCAAAACGTTACGTTATGCCGATGTGTTCGGATATTTTTGTTATTTTTAAATTGTGATTTCATGAATTCAACACAACCACTCTGGCTTTTCATAACCAAACATTTCAAAATCCTTTTGATATTTTTCATAGAGCTTTAGAGCATGGTTTTTTGGAATGTCCTCAAATGTTTTTTTAGTGATATCATCGTTGGTTTTGTATTTTTCCTTTGGAAACACTACTTTTTGGTGGTGAGCGGATAAATTTAGCTTATGTTTTAAATATTCTATATCACTTTCGAAAGTTTCCATTTTTATGACGTAATCATATTGAGCGTCACACACGTGACACGAAGAGATAAATGAGAGGAAATGACGATCGCCTTTTGTGATGTCCAGAAACAATAAAAAATTCACAAAATCTTCAAAAGTTGCATTTCCATTGTCCTTCTCATTTCTTTTAGATTCATTGTGACGTAAGTGGCGAAAATTTTTGTTGATAAATTGTGAACGACCTTTGTAATAGTTGGAGTATCCTTTTCCTGGTACCATTTTATTATAGTAAGCTGAAACCAGTCTTGAAAACGGGTTTCTGACTGTAATTACCTGAACAGATAAAATTTAACAATTTTTCTGCACTAATAGGTGAATTATCGTGATACATTTGGCAGGTTGGTAACTTAGTCGTAGTATGTTTAATTTTTGACAAGCAATATACAGTTCAAAAAGCTTATATACTGCAATCGCAAGTTTCTAGAAATATGGGTCCTAAATCCATTACAAATTTACAATCTTGCTATGCAAAAGACAGTAAATGCTATGTATTATTTTGCGCAAAATTTATTAATTACCCTGTAAAAGCAAATGATAATTGCTGCCTTGCTAAAAAGATTTTTAAAATTTGAATTGCTAAAGGGTACCAAATCCTTAAATTTAGGTTAAGTTGCCCACTTTAGGGAATTGAGATGAGAAGTTGGTTTCCTAACATGGACAGATCAGAGAACTCCATAAGTGTAAGAGTTTGCTACCCCTTAACAATTGCTATCACAATTTTTTTTTATAAGAATCAGTAAATTATGGGTTGAGTTTCGCTGAACTTAAATTTTTACAAATTTTTAGCCTCGTTTGTTATTATTTTCAACTTTGCTGGGGAATAAAGTAACACAAATTTTTCTGTGTAGTTAAAATTTATCTTTTGTTGTAGATGTTCATGTTTATTAATCTTTACTGTTTGACAAACCAAGAATGGCAATATGGAAAAAGACTAGAAAACTCTGCTCGATTGCTTGATCAAACGTGATCTGCATGATCAAACTCGAAAACTCTGCTTGATCAAAAATAAACTCTGCTTGATCTCAAAAAAACTCTAAAAAAACTCAGCTTGATCAAACGTCTCAATAAATGCTCCAAGGAACATTGCTGAAGCTTTTACTGAACACTTTTCAGATATTTGAGATAAGCTTGCTGCAAAAATTCAAGCAAAAAGATCCTTTCGAAGTTTTTGGAAAGGTCGAAATCCAAATTCAATGGTATTATTTTCACGAAAGTTTGTTGAAATTTACAATGCAATTCATTCGCTAAACAATAAAAATCTTTTAGAGTAGATACTATAACATCGTATTTTTTAAAAGTAGCCTATGTGCTGATCACCCCATCTTTGATGCATCTAGTTAATGTATGTTTTAAAAACGGATTATTTCCAAAAGTTCTGAAGATATCTAAAGTAATTCCTATTAATAAATCTGTAGAGAAAACTAAAGCTATCAATTACCGACTTATCTCTTTATTGCCATCATTATCAAAAGTCATCAAAGAGCTATTCTTGTAAGATTATCTAATTGCCTAAATGCGAGTGAAATTTTGTATGATCGACAATATGGGTTTAGAAAAGAACGCACCACTACTCAAGCTGTGTTAGATCTAGTAACTAATTTGCATGATAACATTTCCTAAAACAAACTTTCTAGTATTGTAGCAGTAGGTTTAACTCCGGCCTTTGACACGGTAAATCATCGAATTCTTCTCGAAAAGCTTGACTATTATGGAATCCGCGGTATATGTAATGATTTATTTAGAAGTTATTTATCAAACAGACAACAAAATGTGGATATTGCTCAAGCAAGTTTAACTATGCGCTTAGTTAATAACGCTGTTTTGGGTCTATTTTGGGCGACGTTTGGGTCCTCTTCTTTTTATAATAAATATAAATGATTTGCCCCTTAAATTACAACGTTTAACTGTGCAACTATTCGCTGACGATAGTTGTTTGCTACTATCAAACATCTGCAAAAAACTTTGCAAGATAAAGCAAAAACTGAACTTGAAAATCTCCATCTTTGGATGGATGCAAAATAAATTGACATTGAACTCAACTAAATCAAATGTTATGCTGATCAATTCTAATTTAAGAGATAAAGAGAAATTCGGAAATATAAAAACAGAAAATTCTGAAATATGCATAACTTTTACAATTAAATACTTAAGAATTCACATTGATGAAGAATTAAATTTTAAGTATCATATCACATCAATTGTGCTAAAAATTTCACGTGGGGTCGGTATTCTACACAAAATCAAAATTTTTTCCAACCTCTTCTCATTTATGTGTATATCACAGTCTTGTGCATTTCAAAATAGCTTTCAATAGCGTCGGAGCTATCATTTCCACTCTTTGAAATATGGGTAGCCTTGAAAAAGGCTGTTTTAGATTGAACGTTTTCGTCCATCTCTCTTCATGAATCTACGCTGGAATGAAGAAAAACCAATATGCAGTGATATATATAGAGGTTGACTACATTGAAATGACAATGGGTTGCTATTATGACGTAAAATGCTGCAAAAATCACCTAAAATTGTATAAAGTTAATGCAAAAGTATAGAAAATATAGAAAATTTCTTGTCGTTCACTGATTGGTCGAAATTGGTCATTCTGGCAATTTGATTGGTGAAAAAATATTGTTTCGGTTTCGTCGGAAAAGTGAGAAAAAAAATTTAATGTGAAATTTGGAGTGAATAAACGAATTCCTTTTGACGGCAGAAAATAGGCTGTAAGGAATTGATGTAGGTTGCTTCCAGAACTGATAAATGGAATGAAGATCTTGCTGTAGCCAAAATGGAAAATTGGGCATCGTTGAAATGTTTGGCACACTCTTTATTCTCTAATAAATGCTGTCCGTTTGCAGAATCACAGTAGACACTAGGGGTGCTAGTGATTTTGCATTCTCGATTAGGCAGATTTTTCGTTGGTCTTTTGTCACTTCTTATGCATCTCGGAATGTGTTGAATAATTCTGTCTTGCAATCTTTGGGAAGTTCGACCCACGTACCGACAGTCACAGCGGCACACGTATTGATATACGACCATACTTTGTTTGAATCCAGCGTGCCATCCCCAAAGGAAAACTGGCTCTCCCACTCAGACCCGTCTCCTTGTTACGCCACCTGCGTCCCCTCCACCCCCTCCCCCAGGGTTCCCCCCACTACCGCCTGGCTTTTATCAATCGCGTCCACCTCAGGGCCCCCCACGTTACCCTTGCTCCATTTGCTCTCTCGAGGTAGGTAAGGATTCTTTAAAGTGCTCCACCTGCTCCAAGTGGGTGCACTTTTCCTGCTCCTCTCTGACCCGGGCTGAGTTTCGCAAAATCTGCGCGGCCGGCTCCCCCATGGGTTGGAATTGCCCTGCTTGTCTTAATGGGGACCTTGCCTCTCCCACCCACCGGCCAGTGTCCCCCCACCCCGTCTCTCCAGCTCCGCCCCAACCCACACCCCCTCCACTTGCTTGCTCACATCTCATGGATTCATCTCTGCCTCTCCCCTCACATCCTCCCCTCCTTAACACCTACCCTCCTTCCGCCTTCACCCTTCCTGCCTCATCACCACCGCCCACAGGTTCACAGCCGGTCCACAACTTGCCACCCCACCCTCAAGGAAATCCACGCCTCTCACACAATCTCAGAATTCTGCAATGGAATGCCGGCGGTCTTTCCTCCTCCCGCCGTGCTGAACTGATCGCTTTTCTTTCTGGCAACCACTATGACCTCATTTTCCTCCAGAAAACCCATCTTTCGTCGACCAAAAAGTTCCAAATCCCTGGTTATTATACCCTCCGCACGTACCGGACATACGGTAGACAAGGCCCTGTTTCCTCCGGTACTCATAACACTGGTGGTGGTGTCCTCACTCTCATCCACTCTGACCTGGCTTTCTCTCCTGTTTCTGTCTCCCCTCTGTCTTCCCTGGACCCCTACTCAGACTACACCTGTGTTAAAGTCCTTCTCTCTAACCACTCTCCTCTTCAATTTCTTAACCTCTACTCTCCTCCCATCAGAAACACTCCTTCTGACTCTCGCACCAGGACCTTCTATCCTGACATCCTTCCTAACTCCCCTGACACTTTTATCCTCGGAGACTTCAATGCTCACCACCCAACATGGGACAGACTCATTCCCCCTAACCCGCTCGGAAATGACCTGTTTCGCTGGATCACTTCCTCCGGTCTGGAAATTCTGAACGACCCCGCCTCTCCCACGCACCTTCACCATTCCACTGGGAGCCGTTCTTCCCCTGATATCTCGTTAGCTCCTGCGTCTCTCGCTCCCCACTGTGAGTGGCGCACTCTCCCTGGCCTTGGCTCGGACCATATCCCCATTGAAATTGTCCTCCCCCTCTCTCTGGTTCGTCACCCAAACACTCGTCCCCCCAAATTCAACTACAAAAAGGCCAGTTGGGATATTTACCAATCATATATTGCTGAGCACCTTCCCTCTCTTAATTTTGATGCACTCAACATCCACCAGGCTGCCCACTCCTTTTCCCTCTTCTTAGTCGAAGCTGCCAAGGCCTCTATCCCCTTTGGTCGCTTTGGTCGTTCCCCCAAAGCCTGGTGGTCCCAGGAAGCGGAATCTGCAGTGCGGGAACGACGGAGGGCCCGCTCCGTGGCACACCGATCTGAGTCGCACCGCCTCAGATACATAGATGCTTCTCGTAGGGCGTCCTCAGTCATTTCTAGAGCCAAATCTGCAACCTGGCAAGCCACCTGTTCTAACCTGTCTCCCCGTTCTGATCCTCGTGCTGTCTTCAGGCTTCTCAATGCCATCTCGGGCAAAAAGAACACCTCCCAAGACTCTTCTTTTCCCGATTGCACTTCCCCTCTTGACACTGCCAACCACTATGCCTCTTATCTTCGCTCACATCTATCTCAAGCGACACCCCGTTCCTCGCGCAGAGCTGAACGACAGTTCATGAATGAACTCCGGAAAGCTAGCTGTGAGGATGCTTCTTCCCTCCATAATTCTTTCTGCTCCCCCTTCTCCTTGACTGAACTCTCCACTGCCATCAGCAATCTCTCCTCTTCCACTGCGTCTGGCCCTGACCAGATTGCCTACCCTTTACTAAAGCATCTGCCTGAACCAGCACAACTCCTCCTTCTTTCTCTTTTCAACAGGTCCTGGCACTCTCACACCTTCCCCTCTTGTTGGAAACCTACCACTATCATCCCCATTCATAAACCTGGAAAACCCACTTCCTCTCCGTCCTCTTTCCGCCCCATTTCCCTCACCTCCTGCATCTCCAAGCTTTTTGAACGCTTGATTCTTTCTCGCCTAACTTTTCACCTTGAATCGAATCATCTCCTCTCCACTTGCCAGGCCGGCTTTCGTCCTGGTAGGTCACCCCTTGACCAAATTCTAACTCTGTCTCAATCAATCTGGGACGGCTTCCAAAAGAGAAAACCTCCAGACCGAACCATTTTGGCTTCTGTTGACTTCTCCAAGGCTTTCGACTCGGTCTGGCACTCTGCTCTTTTTCACAAACTCCTCTCGCTCAAACTCCCCCCTTGCTTCGTTCTTTGGGTACGCTCTTTCCTTTCAGATCGTAGAGCTAAAGTCCAGGTTGGTGGTTCCCACAGCCGCTCCTTCCGCATCAGACGTGGGGTCCCCCAGGGCTCGGTACTTGGTTCAGTCCTCTTCATTCTGTTTGTTGATGACATCACTAAGGATTTACCTCGGGGTGCCCATGCCTCCCTGTATGCTGACGATCTGGCCATCTGGTCCTCCTCCCCAGACCCGCTCAAAGCCTCCTCTGTTGTCCAATCCTCCCTCGCTGTCCTAGAAACATGGTCCAACTTATGGAGACTTCCACTCAATCCAAAGAAGTGTGAGTCCTCCTTTTTCTCCACAGATCCCCATCAAGCCACTTTCCAACCCCGACTGAACCTCTTGGGCTTCCCTTTTTTGTTCAATCCCACCCCTAAATTCCTTGGAGTAACCTTTGATCGGACTCTATCCTTTGGGGCCCATGTCCAGTCCCTGTGTTCCAAATTCTATCCACGCCACAAAGCCCTTCGCTCAATTGCCACTGCCTCTTGGGGTCCCACAAAAGAATCTCTCTCACTACTCTACAAAGCCTTTGTCCGTCCGGTGCTCACATATGCCTCTCCTGGATGGTTCCCTTTCCTCTGCAACACTGCAACCAATCACCTGGAAGTTCTACACAGAGCTGCATGCAGGGTCATTACTGGTTGCCTCTCTTCCACTCCCTCCTCACTACTCCTTCTCGAGGCCCAACTCCCTCCTCTAAAGCTGACTCTAGAGCATCAGACCCTCTACTCCTTTGAATGTGCTCTGCGTCTTCCCCCCGACTTCTCCAGCCTTCATGCCCTGGCAATTAGAAACGTTCCCTGTCGACTAAAGAAGAAACCCTCCTGGAGATCATTCTGTTCTTCAGCCACACAACCACTCCCATCCCCACGCGAGTCTCTGATCACGTACCCCCCTTTTCCCCCATGGTCCACAACCCACTTCACTGTTTCCCCCTTTATTCCCGACTCTACAGGCAATAGTACAGCCCGACTCCAAATTGCTTCAAGCAGACTATCCTCTCTCCCCCCGTCTGATATCCAAGTATGGACTGACGGATCTGTCCCCTCCCTTTTTGGTCCCGGTGGCGCTGGAGTGTATGTAACATGCTCCAAATGCAACACATCCCATTCCTTATCCTTTTCCTCCGGTCCAATTGCCTCCAGCTTCACAGCTGAAACCTTTGCTCTCAAGCAAGGTCTTGTTTGGTGTACTAGCCATTTGATGACCTGCAAATTCCAGTCAGTCCTTTTCCTAACCGACTCTAAATCAGCCCTCTCTATCCTTTCTTCAGCCCCCTCTTATCTCCTGCCTGAGTCCCTCTGGAATGTTTGGTCCCTTGTCTCCTCCCTCTCCAACAATACCACTTTAAGCTTCCAATGGGTCCCCGGACACGCAGGTCTCCCCGGAAATGAAAAAGCGGATTTACTTGCCAAAACTGGTGCCTCTCTGCCCACTGATGCGATCCCAAGCCCTCTCCCCCCAGTTATTGCCAAAGTCCGTTATTCCCAATACCGCAATTGGAGACGTCACATCTCACACTCCCATCTGAACTTCCAAGTCCCCGAAGTCTCTTCGGAGGAACTTCTTCTTTCTCGCTCCATACGCAGTGAGCTCTCCCGTCTTCGCTGCCATGGTCACAGTCTTCTTTTATCTTCATATCTTCACAGAATCAGTCGGAAGGAGAATTCTGATTGTAGTGCCTGCGGACACCCTCTACAGGACCTCAATCATCTCCTCCTCGACTGTCCTGCTTCTGAACCCCTTCGCAAATCTATCTTTGGCTCCTCTCTCTCTATTCTCGATCTATGGTCCAGACCTTGGAGTGTGGCCCGACTGTTGGGTCTCCGCGGAGTTCCTCCGTGCCCCCATCCCTCGGAAGGGGTCGGGTAGTACCACCACCACCACCACCATACTTTGTTGAAGGGAGTGTAGAACATCTTTATGGATTGCAGGCAAAATTTTTCTCGTTGTAAAAATAATGCGAGGTTCAACAGCTTGGTAACATCGGTTGATAGCAATCTTGGTTTGCTTTTCAAAATTCAAAGAAATTTTGCCAATCCAAGGGAGCTTCAAGTAAAGTGGACACTTTTGCGGTCCTTCTTTTGGTTTACGGTTAAAAAGCGCAATTTTCTTAGATATGGTGATTTGAATAGTGCTTTCTGGGTATCCATTATTCCGTAGAATCGAGCTGATGTTTTCTAGTTCATGCTGCAGTTTACTTTTTGAACAAATCATCAATGCTCGATGCACAAGTGTTTCAATCAAGTTGGTTTTACGTTTTGTAGGCCCAAACGAATCCCAACGAAAGTACTGACCAGTAAAAGTGGGTTTTCTGAAAACAGAAGTTAAAAATCCCTCATTGCTTTTCTCCACCAAAACATCTAAAAACGGGAGCTGAT
>OZ014477.1:28697288-28773931 GCA_963965965.1 Trididemnum nubilum | reverse complement strand
GGCATTAAAGTTCACACTTAAAAAAGAAGAGAATGATCAGCTCCCGTTTTTAGATGTTTTGGTGGAGAAAAGCAATGAGGGATTTTTAACTTCTGTTTTCAGAAAACCCACTTTTACTGGTCAGTACTTTCGTTGGGATTCGTTTGGGCCTACAAAACGTAAAACCAACTTGATTGAAACACTTGTGCATCGAGCATTGATGATTTGTTCAAAAAGTAAACTGCAGCATGAACTAGAAAACATCAGCTCGATTCTACGGAATAATGGATACCCAGAAAGCACTATTCAAATACCATATCTAAGAAAATTGCGCTTTTTAACCGTAAACCAAAAGAAGGACCGCAAAAGTGTCCACTTTACTTGAAGCTCCCTTGGATTGGCAAAATTTCTTTGAATTTTGAAAAGCAAACCAAGATTGCTATCAACCGATGTTACCAAGCTGTTGAACCTCGCATTATTTTCATAACGAGAAAAATTTTGCCTGCAATCCATAAAGATGTTCTACACTCCCTTCAACAAAGTATGGTCGTATATCAATACGTGTGCCGCTGTGACTGTCGGTACGTGGGTCGAACTTCCCAAAGATTGCAAGACAGAATTATTCAACACATTCCGAGATGCATAAGAAGTGACAAAAGACCAACGAAAAATCTGCCTAATCGAGAATGCAAAATCACTAGCACCCCTAGTGTCTACTGTGATTCTGCAAACGGACAGCATTTATTAGAGAATAAAGAGTGTGCCAAACATTTCAACGATGCCCAATTTTCCATTTTGGCTACAGCAAGATCTTCATTCCATTTATCAGTTCTGGAAGCAACCTACATCAATTCCTTACAGCCTATTTTCTGCCGTCAAAAGGAATTCGTTTATTCACTCCAAATTTCACATTAAATTTTTTTTCTCACTTTTCCGACGAAACCGAAACAATATTTTTCCACCAATCAAATTGCCAGAATGACCAATTTCGACCAATCAGTGAACGACAAGAAATTTTCTATATTTTCTATACTTTTGCATTAACTTTATACAATTTTAGGTGATTTTTGCAGCATTTTACGTCATAATAGCAACCCATTGTCATTTCAATGTAGTCAACCTCTATATATATCACTGCATATTGGTTTTTCTTCATTCCAGCGTAGATTCATGAAGAGAGATGGACGAAAACGTTCAATCTAAAACAGCCTTTTTCAAGGCTACCCATATTTCAAAGAGTGGAAATGATAGCTCCGACGCTATTGAAAGCTATTTTGAAATTCTGTACCACTAACAAGCTTTTCAAATATCTTGTGCATTTACATCTAAGCTATGACATCATTATGTGGGGATCTACATACTAATCATACTTAGGAAAATTAACATCGCTCCGAAATAAAGCAATTCGGGCCGTTAGTAGTGCAGAATGGAATGACAGTTCCTCTTTTTTATCTCATAAATTTAAAGTGTTAAAACTTCATGATATGTATAAATATGAACTTGCAAAATTTGGCATCATGTAGTTTAATAAATTTATGCAACATCAACACTCTACCTACACCACTAATGAATTTTTTTGACAATGTGAAATATGATTTAGATGTTAATACTAGATCTAGATCACAAGAAAAAACTAAAAGTCTCTCTTTTTAAATCGTCAAGAACTCAAAAAAACTGTGAAGTATCAGGGTGTAACTTTGTGGAATTCACTATTAGTGAATTTAAAAAAATTTTCGCGTCTCATATCCTAAATCTCAAATCCTAAATAAATTATCGCGTCTCATATCCTAATAAAATAATGTTTTCGAAATTTTTCGTCTGAATATAAATCCAATCTCATCCAAAACTATAAGTCATAATTTTACCAGATAACTTCGACGTTAGCCTGAACTATTTCGGTTATGTTTCTACTATTATTAGAATGACTGCAAATAAATCGTCTTAATTTACGCTAGGTTGGCCTCTCGACTCGAAGACTTAATGTCACTTCGCGGTCTTCCTTCCGCATTATGCTGATAATTATACTTTTGTATTGTTTTGTGTTTATTTTGTGCAATTAAAAATAAACTTACCTTATCTTACCTCGCCTTACAAATGCCTTGTTCTTGGTCCTGCTCTGAATTATTTTTTCATCCTGATGCTAGTAATGTTCTTAAATTCTAAGCAAAAATGACCCCCATGTTATTTTAAAATATTGTTTTTATAATAAAATGAGTATAGTTGTAGTGGGCTAACTTCAATTACTTTTGTTTGCTGCATTTTTTTAAAGTGGAACTCTATAGCCTAACCAGGCTATGTATCATTAAATACTCTTTTACGAAATTCTAAGGTCTTTGCACATAGAACGAACTTTAAAAGCGTTATAGTTTTGATGAAATTCACAAAAAATGGTGAAACAGAAGTCGATTCTGATTGGCTGACGCTCTGGTAACGTAATTGTGTGGCTTGCGAATCCGCGATTTTTGATGAAGTCAAGTCTAGATGGAGAAGGAAAGTTGAATATTTCGTAAAAGAATAAAATACGGACGCAGCTGGTTAGCGTTTTTTGGTGTTTCAAGCAGGTTTTGTGCACAGGCATTGTAATAGGCGTAGTCCAGTGCCCTCGCTACGTGGGGGGGGGGGGGGGGAAAGGGGCGTGCCCCCCTAGCGCCTGCTTGTGCCCCCCATTTCGGTTTACTCAGATAACGTTTATGGAACATCACGTCACGACAAGACAACAGGCAATAATGGAAAAAGGAATAATAACGTTCAAACATTATTCTCGTTTGACGTTTTCACGGTTCTATGAGAAATTGCTGGCAACCAACTGCAGAACAAAATTGTGACGCTATAATCCGTCTTATTAACACGCCTTTGCGGAAATGTCGAGGAATAGGGATGTAAGCCTATAGAATGGTTTACGGTACTGGTATTTCGTTAGTGATTATGACCTGAAACACTACTTCAAAACATTTTTTTAAACACCAACTGCTTTTTTTTTTTATAGCACACTCAACATTTTTTTGGGTCGCAGTCAGTGGCACAACCAGAGGGAAGGGGGCTTCTGTCCCCTTTAGCTAAGTTATTTAAAATAATTAACTCCAAAATACAAGCGTTTAAACGTGTTTTGGACTTGACCTGAAGTATAAGAAGGGGGGGGCAAAAGGAGCAAGCCAATTTAATTCTTCCACTGACTTCTAAATTTTAGCACTTTACTGTAGTTATTCGTATGGCTTCAATAACGTGCAAAACGTATTGAAATGGCGTTAAAATCGCTATTTTTGCCGCAAAATTACAAAAATCGACCAGCGGCTGAAGGCTCTGCCCCCAGACCCACTCTGCGTTACGCATGAGTTCCATCAGTTTGTTTAGCACGGGGCCTAAATTAGACAACTTTTGGGCAAAAAAATTTTACTTTTGGTTCAAGCCCCCTTCCCTCTTATCAAAATCCTGATTGCGTTTCTGGTCGCATTCACTGCTGGAGACATGTATTTATCAAGCGATTGTGTGGGCCGGATATGGAATGAGCTAAGAAACGCTGCCGGCCTTATACGTCTCTTTCTCAGACATGAATGCAAAATTGTTAAAATAGCGAACAGTTTCTAGCCGTAAAATGTCAGTTTTTATGTGCAAAACTTCAGTCTATTTTACTGCCCCTTCCCCACTTTTGGCTAGTACCCCTCACTTCGGTTGCTCTGGCGTAGTCTCGACTTATAATATGCAGACCAGATTCAGACTTTTCAGCAAACAGTCGCCCAGCCCAGTACCACATGCGCCCATGTAGGTGGTTAGCTGTTTGCTGTTATACCAGTATGTCCAGGGCCTACGAGAGGGGGGTTCAGGGGGTACATCGTACCCGGGCCCGGGCCTAGGGGGGCCCGGAAGAGTTCAGGTTTCCGCGTTAAGTTTTGGTATCGCACCTTAACATCGTAGTCAAACTTGCCTACAGCAAAAATATCAGTCAGCCTATTCAGTACTGGTAATTGGTCGCTATTTTTGCTACACAGCCTTTAGGCCATCCAATAGTGGCCGATTTGATTAAAAAAAAGAGTAAAATGTATCAAAAGTCATACACTTGCACCGAAATTAACGTTTTGTTACATTTCTCTGACTTGAGAGCCCTAATTCTACGGTATAGCAATGTACGAGGGCCTACATTTCCAGAGACCCAAAAGCATTTCAACCTCAGTGAGCGGAGTCAAAGTTGACATACTATACTACTATCATTAAGTAACTCACTCTATCTGTATGAGTTTAATAGGTAATTGGGTTTGTGAAGTCTATAATTGCAAATGACCTCTTAAAACTTTTATCAGTAAAATATTTGGCTTTGCAGTATTAAAGTCATTATATTGTATCATATTGTGTCAATGTCATCATACCCCACTTCACATACTTTCTTTCATCTATATCACGTTTTCTGCTTGTCAATTTAAGCAAGTTTGCTGCTGGGATGTTGATCAAATGCTGTATTTTACCCTCGAGAAACATAAAAAGTGCTAAAGTATTCGGGGCTCTGCCCCGGACCTCGCTTGGGGAGCTCACAGCGCTCCCCCAGACCCCCTAGCTGGGTTTAAACCAATTTTATGTCTAGTTGTGTTTTTCATAGGTCCTAACTGTATGCAAATATCGTTATCCCCTCGCGTTTAAATGAAGATCTACACCCATCCGACAAAAAATGATTTAACGGCATGGGCCCCGATAAGGCTTGGGGGGCCCAATAAGATTTGGGGGCCCGGTATCGACCTTCGTACTCCCTGGAAAATTTTCTCTCTGAGGCCCTGAGTATGTCTAATCAGCAACTTGATTGGGAAAAAGTGACCAAGACGGCATTCAGTACTAAGTTAGTTCTGGTATATTGTACCGGTAGGTTCTGGCAATTATGTTATTGTCTTTGTTGCCAGTAGACCACGACAATGCAAGTTCAATTAAAAAATAACCCTGAAAGGGGTCTGCCCTAGTACCACATTACCCGCAAATCCATAATTTTTCGCAGCACACTTGGCATCACCTTCCTTATGTTCTCTCGGTGTTTTCCCTGGCTTAATAAAGATTCTTTAATATAATTAACAACGCTTAAAATCTATCTTGTATTTTACCGTAAGAGTAACAACGATTAGCATAACAGTTTAATTTTAATTTCAGCTGGAATAAAGGGTTGAGAAAACGAGCGGTCGGGCCGGTTGAAATTAATTTCAAACTTTATGCAATGTCAAATGTTTATTGAATTAAATAGTAAGCCAACAAATTTTAAAGAAAATCGTTTTCCACAAATTTCGAAGCTCGCATGTATTGCATGATATAGCTGCGTTGAATTACATTTATTAGTCTGTTAATACATCAGTGCTGTGACGTACTGTAGTATACATGGTGACGTAACCTAAATTGAGAGCACTGATTGGTGGAACACAAAATCCATCGCGCACGCCTCCTAAGATTTCGCTCTGGAGAGAATCTACGCGGTTTTCCGTCTGAACTACATTTCGTTCGTGTTCGCGCTATGTATAAAACGAGTTGATTTCATTTTACTATGACCTTTCTTCCGCGAACGCCGCCTTCGTGTTTGCGCCCTTTTTCGAGTTGGCGGTGTGTATAAATGTGTCTTTATCGCAACCATTGCTAAAGAAGTTGATATGCATGTTTAAGTATAGAATTGTAGTTGATGGTTAATTTGTTGAAGCTCTCTCTTGGCGAAATCCTGGCTGCAAACCTGCAATCCTCGTCAAAAAATGACGCTGTTTGAGCTCTCTTGGCCACGCTGCCGACCAGTAGCGTAGCCAGGGGGGGGGGCGGGGGGGCTCGAGCCCCCCCCATTGGTTTGTGAAGTATGCAAAATCGCATGCTTTTTGTGCTTTTGAGGCCGATTTTATGTGAAAAATGGAAAATAGCCCCCCCATTCGAAAACAGCCCCCCTCAAACGTCTGAATTTGCGAAATTGGACGAAATAGCAGCCTCAATTTTGGTGAAGACCTTTTTTTTTTTTTGGAGATCACCTAATTTTGGGCGGAAAAAACCTTTTGATGTCGGATTTCGGCCGAAAAATCACTCTGAATTTTGGCGAAGACTTTTTTTTTTGGAGATCACCTAATTTTGGGCGGAAAAAACCTTTGAATTTCGGATTTCGGCCGAAAAATCACTCTGAATTTTGGCGAAGACCTTTTTTTTTTTTTGGAGATCACCTAAATTTGGGCGGAAAAAACCTTTGAATTTCCGAGCTTTCCGAGACATTTCGTCTCAAGTTTCGGACAAACCGTCTGAAACTGATTCAAGATCAATGAAAATTCGAGTCAAGGTCGTTTGCACACTTCTCACTCTTTCAAAATAGCCCCCCCTTTTCCAAATCCTGGCTACGCGCCTGCTGCCGACAAGCACAAAAATATACGAGAAACTCGATTTCGGACAAAAATGCGACGTTATGAACACATCGCGCGACTTACTAACAACTGACAAAATTAACAAATTACACAAACAAGTGAAAACTCTATAACGGCTTGTTTACTTGGCGCTTACCTTGATTTTGTGTAACTTCGCGCTGACAATAATCCTGAAATGAAACGCAGAGAGCTCAATTATATCTTTAACTCTTAATCTTAACTGTTGAAACTGTAGTTGCTCTTTTTTGACACTTGTTCTCTAAAATCAGTTGATTACTGTACACCATTTAAACTCCTCTATACTCTCAGGTGGTAGTTAATGTTCCTTTTGTGTTGCTGCAGCGAGATTTCCTTGTTAGTAGACTATTAATCCCAAGAGTACTCTTTGTTTGTTTGTTGGAGATCTCACACGCGTTGAACTAACAATTGAGACTGCGTGAATCCCTCCATCTTGCAGTAACAAACAAAGCTGTGAATATCGCTTAAACATTGAATCAAATCTGCAAATGACGAATACGCCGAACAAACAGTTTCTCGAGGATAAAAAAAGCTGACGCGGCTTACGAATTAACAAATTAGACAATGGCAAATGAGACGAACTGGAATGTATGTAAAAGATAAAAGTTTTGCCGGGATTGACGAAAATGTAACGAATTAAGCTAACTGACGAATTAAACGATGACGAATTAGACGAATTCTACTGTACCTATGAAAAAAATTGAGAAGCCAAAGTTTATTATTCGTTTAAAAGTGCTGTTAAGTGCTTTTGTCTATAAATATAAACAAATATTTTTTCAAGCCGGGTGATGAAATAAAAACTAATGATGAACACTGGACAGCATAGCATCGAATACTAATACACATTGGGCTTGCGCAGTTGCGCACCAGCACATGGTTTTCCTTATTATATAGAGCATTATCCTTTGGTTTTGCGAAGGTTCAATGTGGTAGTAGGCATAAAAATCAGCCTATTAATTACTTTTTTTTTGACTTGTTTAAAATTTCAGAACCATTTCAGACTAAAAACCATTGTGTTTATTTATCTCAGCTACATCACATTTTGCATTGAACGATTAACTGTCTCCTATGTCGTAACAATTCAATTTTCATAAGCTAAATCAAATAAACGCAATTCAACACGAATTTTACAATTTCGTGCAAACAATCAAAGACATTTTCGTAAAACGCTAAGCTATTGCAACGAAATTTGCACGATAATTAGTTTAAAAAAAAGAGCAAATGCGGATAGAATTTTAATGGTGGGCTTTGAGCGCGAACAAAAGCCAAATAACTAAACACTGCATGTGTAGGAAAATTCCCTGTTTTGTGTATTTTTAACGATATTGCTTTGTGGTGTCATAATTCAATGATGTCACAAATACAGCGAATTAAACCTAAGCTTCACGGTCTAAACGAGACTAATTTTGATTTTATATACGATAACGACAAAACGAGCTAGAGCGAGGTTGAGTTTGCGCGGGCAAAAAATGCTGCCTTTTTATGTTTAGAGCCGTAAAAACGGGGGAAGGAAGTAATGACGTCACGCTGAGAAAACACCCTTAAAATTTCAAAACAATCACTTTTATTTCGTATTATTTACATCTGCTCACGATGTTACTATTATGACGTTAAATGTAGTTACCCAGTGTTGTATATTTTCCAGCCGCTTCTCCTTTTGTTGTAATGTGCCAAGTCTGTTCCACAATAGAGTGTGTTATTACGTCACAATCTGTCTTCAGCCGCATCAGCGATCTGTAATTTTAAGCGACAGTCAAGTGTGTTACAAGCTAAGTATCAGTGCTGCAATGGTTAACTGTTTTATACTGTTTTTTAGCTGTTAAGTTGAGTATAATAAGGTAATTGGTTTGAGTTAAGTTTTCTGAGTTAAGTGCTTCAAGTTCAAGTTCATTAACGTCGGAGAAATTATTGGTATGTACTTGTGTTTCTTATATTTTTGTCGCTAGCCTTACAGTAGCCTAGTTTTAGCCCGCTGTGCTTCATGTTATGATTCTGAAGCGGGCAGTTGTAACCGGTACTGGAAATGATGTAATTGTGTTTTGTTCAGCTAAGTCTGCGTAAGTTAAGGCTCTGTCTTAAGAGTCCGTTTTATTTCTAGATTAACGGACGGAACTCTCATTCAAGATTTCGACATTGTGGTTAAGTCAAACGAAGTTTTATTGCCTACAATTGTGAATAAATTTGTGAATTCTGTTCAGTTAAAAACTTTTCCTAATGCTCTGCACAAGTCCGCAACACCCAGCTTTGCATCACTCTCGAAAAATGCGGACACACGTCACAATTAGGTAAACCTAGTGTATAATATTTATATGGCACTGATAGTAATTAAATCCTCGCTAAGAATCGTCATGCTTGACTTGTTAAAAGCAGAAATATTTTACGAAATTAGAAAGCAATTTCAATATTTGTATAAAAGTTGCGGAATTGCGGACTAAAATTAAAAATAGTCCGCAACCGCAAGTCTGAAATTTAAACTGCCAAAGTCCACAATTCCGCAATTTTTTTTTGGTGCAATATGCCAGGGCTAGTAGTGAATGCCATCTTAGTCACTTTCTTTTTGTTTTCTATTACAGCTGCTAATTAGACATACTGGTAATAGCTAACCGCCTATATGGTTCCATGTAGAATAAGTGACTGCACTACTAAAAAGTCTCTGTGTCTGCTCCGTATATAAGTCAAGACTGCGCCTGTTGCATTGCCTGGGCAAAAAACCTGCTAGTAACACCAAAAAACGCTAACCAGCTGCGCCCGTATTTTGTTCTTTTAGGAAATATTCAACTTTCTTGCTATATCTAGACTTGACTTCCACAGAATTCGCGGATCGCAAGCCACACAATTACGTCACTAAAGTGTCAGCCGATCAGAATCGACTTCTGTTTCACCATTTTTGTGCAGATTTTATCAAAATTATAAGGTTTTAAAGTTCGTTCTTCTTGCAAAGACCTTAGATTTTCGTAGTAGAGTATTTAATGATAGATAGCCTGGCTAGGCTAGAGTTCCCCTTTAAGTTGAATTTGGACGAAAAAATGAATTAATTTTAGTGAGGTGTCTTCAAGAAATCTCAAATTAAATCAACTTCAAAATTCTGGGGGTTACTTGAAATTAATTAATAAATGAGCTTTTTTGCCGGAAAATCAAAATTTTTCTTTGGTTCAAACTTGGAATGTTTTTTCTTTTAAAAACTTTTAGTTAAGTAAGTTGCTGATCGATGGATCGAGCTGCCATTGAGTTCTTCTGTACTGCATTTTGAATGATTGCCTTACCTTTGTTGAATCTCGCCATAATCTCGTTTGAGTAGTTTTATTTTTTACAGATGAAAAACGAATTCTTTGATCTTTTCTTCTTTTATTGCTATTTGGTTCGACCAGACCTTCCATGTCAAAAATGGCTTTTAACCAGCTCTTGGACCCGCATTTGTTTATTTCACAAACAATGACCTAAATATTGGGATAAGATTACCAGAGGTGGGCAGTACCGCGGTACTTTTGTACCGCGGTACTTTTTTAGTACCGTTATCGGTACCGTCGTTACTTTTTAAAAATTGTACCGTTTTCGGTACCGTCGATACTTTTTTCGCACTTTTATCGTCGCTACTCGGTACAATTTGTGGAATGGAGTTTAAATAAAAACTCCGTCAAAATAGATGCAGAAATTTTACCGCGTTTTTACAAAGCATGAAAGGAATGATGCTGGTAAGAAAAGACGTTGTTTGTGTGGATAGATAGGCTTAGTAAGTTGGGGTGATTGTAAAGAATTATTTTTGGCTGGAAATTCTGAATGGAATAGACTGAAGAGCAAATTGATAGACTGAAGAGCAAATTCACCCTTACTTTCGCCTATCTTGGCTTAGTTGGCTGTATAATAATGATGAGGTCGCTGTTGTAGAGAAGGAAAGCCAACTTGAAATGAGACTTATTAATGTTGTTGAAAGACAATCCAGGAGCCGTGAGAGCAGCGGCGAAGAGGTGTTGGTGGAAGACCAGAATGATGATTTTTTTGACTCCCTTTTTGAGAGCCAAAAACGCCGAAAGACCAGTGTTGCGAAGATGGTGGAGTCATATTTGAGAGATCCTCCAAACAAAGACATTTTAGCTGCCCTTTCTGTTTGCAAGAACTTGAAAAACGTGTTCATAAAGTTGAACACTCCTCTGCCGTCGAGTGCGGCGGTAGAACGCCTTTTTTCGTTGGGAAAGGATGTTCTTAGGCCCAAAAGAGCTAGTCTTAGCGACGAGCATTTCGAGATGATGGTGTTTTTGAAAGGAAATTTAAATAAATAAATAAATGCAAAACTCTTTTTGTGTAGGGGTTGTGACTTGATTTTTTCACAGCCTCTTGTACATAACAAGTGTTGCGTTGATAATTATGTCTTTTTCATTTTTTGCTGTTAACTGACACTGAAGCAGTAAGTAACAGTGTTGTATTACTTTAAGTCAGTCTGGTTCGGTAAATTTAGACTACTGGTATTGCTTTTTTCCTAACCCAATGTAACATGGGCGATTACAGTTTACTGTTGAATAAAGTTGGCTTCTTTGTATCGAAAAACTTCGCTGATTAACTCAGTAAAAGCAAGCAAGTTCGTTTTACTACGTCACCCTTTCCCTGCAGGCAGGGCATAGCCATTCCGGCTCAATGAGGTTCCTACCACTTTATTTATTTTATTTGGTTGCAATTTTGTTCTTGCATTGTGAGAAAGCAACGGAGTCGATAGGCTATACGAGCTCACTTATGAGTTGCCGGCCGTCTCTCTTACTGTCTACCACATGAAGAGGGGGAGTCCCGCTAAGTGCCTTTCCCAACGGCACAAGTGAATTGCAGTTGCCAGCTTGTTCTTCACACTATCCCTTTAATGCTGAACGTCAAGCAGGAAAGCTGTGAATACCTATTTTTAAGTCTTTGGTTTGACCCGACTCGAAATCGAACCCCTGCCAGTGGCAGTTCTCTTAAGATATGCAGAGAATTAAGAGGCTGTGCCGTTGCAGCAAAGGCAAGATAGGGCGGAGCTTAACTTTCTAGACAGAGTAAGCAAAATAGCGAAATTATATTAAAAATGGGCTAAATCTATCATTCAAAAAGTACCGAATGGCGGTACCGAGTACCGTTATCGTCGGTACTTTTTTTAAAAAGTACCTAATATCGTACCGTCGGTACTTTTTCGGAAAAGTATTTGTACCGTTATCGTCGGTACTTTAAAAGTACCGAGTGCCCACCTCTGAAGATTACAAACCTAAAAAACTAATAGTACGTTGAATTTGGACTTAAAGTTTATATCAATAGAAACAACAACAACGTTGTGTTGCTGACATAACCAGAAGAGTAGTCGATGTTCCTATTAGCTATTAGGTCCAGCGCAGGTAGTAATTGTTCAAAAAAGGTTTAATAATCTAAAAATGTATCCACAAGCACGAGAAAATGTACACTAAAAATAATCGATTACTTCATCTAAGCCTTCCTTTCTACTCATCTGTATGATGAATTGACAACGCGGCGACAGCGAGTTTCACCATATAGACGAGAATAACATGCTCGATCTCCCCATGCAGCCATCCACCCTACCTCAACGTTGACAAATCCAAAATGAAATAATATTCTGAAATGTTTTTGGAATGATGGTTTTTGAAAACAAAAGCATTTAGCCTCATCGATTTTATGAGTAGAAGGAATCAGTCGAACGAAAAACAGCAAATATTTTATTTAAAATACATTTCGCCCAAAGGGCATCATCAGTTCTAAAGTATTACACACCCGTAAAAGCAAAAAAGTTTCAACGCACAGCAGGCAAAAAGCATAAAATTCAAAATAAAAATGGGTATTTTTCACTCTAAAAACCAAACCAAAAAGAATTAAAGTCAAAAAAAACAAACTTGCTCTTGGATTAAGCAAAACTAGCAAACTTGCCCTCTTCTCCACATGAAGATGGCAACACAGTCACCATTAGTACCTATATTAGGTCATAAGCTCAAAAGCCTACTAAGACAAAATGGGAAGTAAATTAAGGAAAAATTGCCAATATAGAAACAAAAATTGACCATCTTGTGACAAAAAGTATATTTTAAATTTGCTGTAAGCACAGTCTAAAAACTCATTCTCAGCTATACAATAAATAAATATAACTAGTAGATGTTAAAACTCATCTAGATGGCGGAAACTTACCTGTAGCCGCCTGTATAACCCACCACAAAGCTATATACACTACATCTCTAACCCCCACAACAATGCGATTCCTCAGTCATGGCAAGACAACAAAAAAGCAGGCAACCAGTGGTGGATCAGTTTCAAACAACGACATAAAGTTATCTGTAAGAAAGCCAGAGTCAACATCAGTTGGCCGTGCTGCAGCATTTAATTAGCACAGAGTTTCAAAATATTTTAATAACTATGTTGGAGAAACACAAATTTACAGTTGATCATGTTTTTAACATTGATGAAACCGGTGGTACTATGGTTTAAAACCCAACCACAGTAGTTACCGCCACTAAAATGAAACATGTTGTAGCAGTGACATTTGACGAGCGTGGTGAACTTGTCACTGCAGTCTATGCAGTTTGCGCTACAGGGAATACATTACCATCAATTTTGATATTTCCACGTGTACACTGCATGGACCACTTGACTCCAGTAGGGCCATTTGGTTTGCAATGGCAGAGCAAACAGGTCCGGATGTAGTAATGAGAAGCTCTTTATTAACTTCTGGATTATGTTGGAAATATGACAGGAAGCTCTCCAGAACGAAAAGTTTTAGTAATCATGGACAATCACAAGTCGTATGTTTCACTAGGAGCTATTAATAAAGCTAGAAAACGTGGTATTGTTTTGTTGACTATATCACCAAAGACCTCTCACAAGCTGAACCCATTAGATAAGACTGTGTTTGGTCGCTTCAAAAATGAGTATAATAAAGCCATCGATAATTGGGTAAGATGTAACCTTGGCAAAACCCTCATCAATAATGATATCTTTGATTTGATACATGACGCACAAATGGTTCCAATGGTCCCTAGAAATATAATTTCTGGATTTAGTTCAACTGGCAATTGACCTTTCAATCCTGACATTTTTAGCAAAGGTGACTTTGCTCCAGCCATTGTCACAGACAGAGATTTCATTCCAGATTTATATGAAAGCATTACTGAAGCTCAAGTTTCTGAGACTGATGATGCTAGCGACATTGATCAGGAACAATTTTCTGTTTCTCTAGCTTAAAGTTGAAACGATGACAACCAGCCAAGTTGTTCAACTTCTAACCCTGCTCCTGATGATCACAATTTAGCTTCTGATTATGCTTCTCCTCAAGACATTCTGCCCATCCCAAAGCACCACCCAGAAAAAGAAGTTTAAACAAAGAAAGAGGAAAAACTAGAGTGTATACAGATACTCCAGTAAGAAATGAAATTGAAGAACAATTGAAGAAAACGAAAGAATCAAAACCATTGAGGTTTTTGGCAAAAGCTAAGGCCAAGCGTAAGCTCTTCAGTAAACCAAAAAAAAGGTAGCACCACCTCCTGTTACCAGGTCATCATCCAGTGAAGAAGACATAAGCCTATCCCATCACGATGACAGTGATATCGAAATAGATGAAAAGATAGAACCAAATGTAGGAGATTAAGTTGTGGTATTGGTAGATGGAAAACCCAGGTCTCTAAAATACATTGCTAGAGTCGATAATTATGATGATGACTATGAGGTTGTGTTTTTGCAAAAAATCAACAAGAGAGTCAATTCTGGAAAACTAATCTTTATTGTAAATGAAGATAATGCTTCTTCTTTTGTCGCTGAAGATTTTATAGTGAAGCTGCCTTTACCAACTGTGGTTGTAGGCTCTGCCACAAGGAGCAATCAACTACAATTTAATTTTGACTGAACCAAGTTAGATTTTGCCTGAAATTGTGTTGCATTTTTGTCTATTTTCAACTTTTTTAAAGGGTGACTAGCAGTGTTCCCTTTAAGACGAATTGCTTAAGACGAATTGCAAAATTGCTCAAATGAAAATTTGTACAAATGAAAATAAATGAAAATCAACTGCTTAAGACGAATTGCAAAATTGCTCAAATGAAAATTTTAATGAAGTTACCCCAATCTATTTTACACTTTAGGCAAGGTTTGTTCGAAATATTACTTTGAAACAATAAGCTGTTGTTTAAGACAAAATTTACAACTTTTAGTAACAACTAAAACATGATTACTGCCAGCAGCAATTTTCGTTTGCACTGTTTAATTTTATCTCTTTGCAAAATTTGTCCAAATGTTTCTTACAAACTTTTTCACAACTGTGAGGGAGCACTTTCTCACGTATCTGCTTTCCCATTACGTTAGAGTTTCATCAACATCTGAATTCACACATAGCCTATCCTGTCAGCCCACCCGAACCTTCAAACCACACACTAGGGCAATTTCTGCACTTGCCATCAAGGTTGGAAAAGTTACTGGTTTTTGCTTTAATTACAATTACAAATACACTTACAATCTAAAATTTTCAATTGCAATTACAATTACAATTATTCAAGCTCAAGTAATTGTAATTCAATTACAATTTCAATTACAATTACAATCAAAAGATTCTCAAAACATTGTCACCAATTCACTTACACACGAAGTCTCGAGTTTTGCTTATGTCGACCCTGAGGATTTGTTTTGTATTTCTATACCAGACCTATTAAAGCCCCATTTCTCTCTATCCTTGTTCTTTCACCGATCTTTGCTTGACTTTAATTTTTGCAATACGTAAGTTCGTTTGTAAGCAATTGTCGAGTATGGTATTGAATTCATATCGCTTCCAGCAACATTATGGTTTTAGCTAAACCATGGTATCATACCTCAATTATTTGCGCAGAAGAAAATAAGTTTTAACACAATTAAATATTGTAAAAAAGTTGAAATTGTGTACGTTACAACTTGAAGTCACAACTACCATTTAACACTATTTTGACTTTTACCAATAGTATTACACGTTTAGCATGATCATACAAAATAGAACCATTAGCGTCGCTTTGATATGCACACAAGGGCAAACAAGCAAAACAGCATACAAAATCTTAATATCACAAGCAGCATTGAAGTTACAACTGAATCATAGGCGTAGCCAGGGGGGGGGGCAGGGGCCCGCCTCCCCCCCCCCAATCGAAATGTCACCAATGATAAAAATGCGACAAAAATGTCTTGTTTCTTCATTTTCAGTTTCTTTTAGCATCTTTGCGTGCAACAGTTACACGCGCGTACGACAGTAGCCACCAATAATATTGACGACCAGGAGGCCCAGGCCCCAACCAATTGAAATGTACAACCCGGGTGAAATTAAGGGGTTTTGAACTGAAAGTTGCTTTCTCAGGCTCTCATCTAACCTTTTTATGAACGTAATGCAATAACCAGGGCTGGATTTAGCATATGGCTCAGTGCCAGGGCCCCGCGCTCAGATGGCAAGACTTTTTTGGTTTTCACCTATATTTGGCCGCAAGATGTTGCGAAAATCCCCAAAGTTGCAGGGGCAACGCGCAATGTAAATTCGGCCCGGGAATAACATGGTTATTAAACGTAACCATCTAATGTACCATTTTTCAAAAACAATTCATCTCCATCTCGCCAGTTTTTACGCACAAAATGCTAAAAATAAAATTTGATAGGGAAAATGATCATTGAACAAAATAGTGAATTTGAATTGAGGGGTCGTGGGCCCCCTGGCGGTACGTGTATTCCTATAAGTGGTTGATCTCACGACAAAACAAAAATCTCTTAGGAAAATCTTTGAGTGGATTATTATTTACTGCTAAAATATTGCAGGAGGCAATGTTCCTTACTTCCCCCTATCTGGGCCAAATAAATCACTTACAATTAAAGGCGGTGAATCATCCAGCCGATTCCGGTGGTTTACAATAGCTAAAATTGAACTATAATTTTTGATATTTTTTGTTTTAATTTTGGGGCTGCGTTTGCAAAGATATTCAACAAATACAAAAAGATGTCCCCCCGAAAAAAGTTTTTGGAAACTCTGAGTTTTGATCTTCCCGCCAAAACCACAGTTCTTTAAACTATTAGGCCTACTGTAATCTTATTAAACTATTAGGCCTAACTATCTCTAAACTACTGGCCTAATAGTTTAGAGATAGTTAGGCCTAATTAGGCCTAATAGTTTAGAGATAGTTAGGCCTAATTAGGCCTAAACTATTTAGAAATAAACTATGTAGAAATAAACTATCTTTAAACTATTAGGCCTACCACAGTTCTCTAAACCATTAGGCCTACTGTGGTTTTGGCGGGAAGATCAAAACTCAGAGTTTCCAAAAACTTTTTTCGGGGGGACATCTTTTTGTATTTGTTGAATATCTTTGCAACCGCAGTCCCAAAATTAAAACAAAATATATCAAAAATTATAGTTTAATTTTAGCTATTGTAAACCACTGGAATTGGCTGGATGATTCACCGCCTTTAAAATTAACAATAAATTTCAAGATTTTTAACGTGTTTTGGACTTAATTTGCTGGTAAAGGAGAATTGAACAATTGAAATTTTTCAATTGGCTTTCAAATATTAAAAATCTCGTTCTTTCAAAGGGCTCTGAACACGTGCGAAATGTGATCCAATGGCATTAAAATAGGGCTTCGCCCTCAGACTCCCAAAGCCTTCGGCGGCAGAAGGGCTCCGCCCCCACACCCCCGTCTGTGATACGTATGAGTTGCATAAGCTTACTCGACACGTCTCCCAAGTTTGACATTTGCACTTTTTAACTGTTAGTTTTCCTCTTCTACCTTAAAGATCAAGCGACAAGAAAAATGCTCCACAAATTCTCTGGTTATTGTTACATAGTATAAGCGTAAACTAAGAAGTTTTGAAAATTTCGCAAAAATTTATGCAAGGTTGGCGGAGTTATTAAGCTTTGAAAAGCGCAATACGCAAAACTTGTCTAGCCGTCGAATGACGTCATCCTCGAACTAACTCTCAAAACTACATTCTGTGTAAACAGCAGGAGTGTGTTTCCACACTATAGAAATTACCTATTAACTATCCAGGTAATAAGCTTAGTAGCAGTTGTAGCAGTTGTTACTCGAGAAAACGAATTCCTTGCCAAATTTATTAATCAGAACTGTTAGTTGTGTGAGTCCATACAGTAAATTTATGGTAGCAGTTGTCTATGAATTAATAAGCTTAATTAGAAGCAGTGATATACAAGAAATCGTATTTCTTGCTCAGTTTTATTAATCAAAACTGTTTGTTGTGCGAGTTCATGCAGTAAATTTAAGGTAGCGGTTACTGCATCTGCTATTTCTGCGGAGTAGGTTCGTGGATTACGTGAACTGGTTGCGGTTACTGATTAGGGAACAACTTGAGTATTTGGCCAGCTCTGTCAGTTACTAATACTGGTCACTAGGTCAGTGGTTGGCTTTTAGCCTAGGATACTAAATGTTTTGTAAACCATGGTGAACTCTGAACAAATAGGACTAAGGCAAAGAAATACAATATAATTTTCAATAACCTAGTCTGTGTTTTAGCAGTTTTGTACTGTTGCTCCCAGTAGCGTACGCAGGATTTTGAAAACGGGGGGCCAAAAATTTCAGAAATTTTGTTAAGAACAAAGATCTGAATCAAAAATTGTTCCTCCCAAATTTAGTCCGAATTTTCGCCCAAAATCAGGCGAAGAGCAAAAAAAAAAAAAGGTCTTCACTCAAATTTAGTCCGAATTTTAGCCCAAAGCCTAGAAGAAAAGCACAGAACATGCCTTTTGTGTGATCAAAACTTATGCCCAACTAGCAAAAGGGGGGGGGGGGCATGCCTCAATTTCGCTTACTTTTCTAAGCAATTTTACAATCCTGACAACCCAAGGGGGGGGGGCTAAATACGCCCCTGGTTGCTCCCTTTGAACTGAACTGCAATAGTAATTATAATAATAATTGCAATTTACATCCCCCTTGAGATAACACCAGCAAGTGTCAACGCATCTGACTAAGGGGCCATAGTAACATTCAAATAGCTTTACAGAAATAAAATTAATACACCACAGACGTACTAATTCTACATCAACAACCAGCAAAATACTGGCATGAAACCAGTAGCGTAGCCAGTGGGAGCGGGGGGGGGGGGGGGGGGGGGGGGGCTGTAGCCCCTCTAATTGGCCTGTCGACCAAAATGCAGAATTAGGAAAATACCACGTTTTTAGCACTTCTGAGACTGGTTTTTGGACTGGAATGGACTAAAAAGTGATTTACAGCCAGGGGTGCCGATCTTTGTTGAGCATTGGGAGGATAATTTGCAATTTTACCCCAATTTTGCCTTGTTTTCAACATTGGGGGGATGAACCTCGACCACAATTTTTTTCAGGTAAGCAAATTAAGTGAAGCCCCCCCCCAAAAAAAAGGTCTTCACCAAAATTGGAAGACTTTTTCTCCTCGAATTCAAGTGACGACCAGCGCTCAGATGCAGGCTAAAGTCAAATTATTGGAGGAAATGAGGTTGTAGACCATACTCAAATTATCGGGGAGGTTACAGTCAAATTATTGGGGGGATATATCCCTCCCATCCCCCCCGGATTTCGGCACCCCTGTTTACAGCATCTTTTAAAGCATAAATTTAGGGGGAGGGGGCTAATTTGTCAAAAATAAAACTCACAAATTAATAAAAGCTTTGAAAAATGGCCAAAAATAAGCAATCAGATTTTATCGCTATTGTAAAAATGCTAAACATAGGTTTCATCAATAAACATATTCCAAACTTAGGAATAGGGGGGGGCTATTCAGTATTACTTGATTACCAATCACTTGCCTCAAAATTTTTTTCATTAGTCCCTTCCCTTCCCAATTGTTTTTCTCTATAAAATATAAACGAAATAGGTTACTTCGTGTGAGTTTTCTTGAACTATAAGAGTTTACGATTTACCTGCATGTAAGCAAAAGAGCTAAAATTTTACCATTAAAGCACCTCCCACATAGCCCATTTACGTAAACAGTTTAATCAGGTTTGCTCTGCCAATTTCTATGCCACGTTTTAAAAACATTATTATATATCAAAATATCCCTAAAATTAAGTTATTTTTGCAAAAAAATGCAAAATTTTCAAGCGCTGGGAGGTCTGCCCCCAGACTCTCAAAACAGCCCCCCATTGCGAATTTCTGGTTACGCGCCTGCATTACACACAGTGGTAATATCTTCTAAGGTTAAATTCAAATAACATGCTTTTAGACGTTGCTTGAAAAAGTACAAAGTTTCAATTTCAAGCAAAGATAGTGGCTACGAATTCCATACCTTGGGTGATGCATACAAAAACATAGACTGGGATCTAGCAAAGTTTAAGCTAGTTACCGTTTGAAGCAGCCAATTATCATCATTAACACGCAAAGTATATCTTGCCGAAACAGAATGAGAGTTGAATAATTTTTTTCAGGTATGTACGAACATAGCCATGCAGGCACACTTGTGTGCTCGAATTTTGTTTTTAATCATGTCTGCAGAAGAATCTCTGTCAAAAGAAAAATAACACTGAACATCATCAGCATATAAACGCACACAAAGACATTTCCTTACATCTATCACAGTTAACAGCTAAAAAGTGAATAGCTAACTACCGAGGAATACAAAAGCCCACCCATGTTGATGATGGTAAACCTACGAGAAAGCTATAGTTCGCATATGATGTCATTCACTTTGTAGATTCAAATCGCTGTTTTGAGCTTTTTTTACATCAAAACGACTTTTTAACACCTACAAAACTCGAAATATTGTTGCTGAAGAACTTTTTTTGACGTAGCAATTAAAACCAAAATAGCAAATTTTTCTTGGCACTTGATCTTCAAGAAAAATCCTTCTTAATTGCCAACAACAGGCCACGGTTTTAAATCTTCCATTCTACAATATCTTTGCCCAAGAAAAGTTCCTCTTTTGAAAATTTCTGTAGACGTCATTGCATGTAATTTGGGGTTTGCCCCCCCTCCCAATCAAAAATCCTGCCTACGCCTATGGTTACAATGGTTACTTACCACCGGTTACAGTCACATCTGGCGTCATAGGTCAATTCTAAGCTGGGCTATTTTTTGGCTTAGAGTCAGTGTTGGTTATGATTAGAGTAGGTGCTATGTTTAGGTTATGAATATGATTAACCCTATCTCTAAAACTAACTCTAATTATCCCTAACCTATTTTGATGTTCGGTTTGTGACGTCAGGTGTGATTGCAACCGGTAGAAAATATCGATATTGATTTGCAACCGGAGGAAAACTGATATTGCTTGAACACATTTTGTTTTCATCTACCTTAGTGAATAATCGAGTAATAGTAATTGAAAATAGGCAGATATTTTTCAATTACAATTATCGACCTATGAAAACGTTCAATTACAATTACAATTACAGCAAAATCGTGTAATTAATTACAATTTTGTCAATTACAATCATAATCTTTTTAACTCTGATCACAGTAATCTTAATTACGCTAGCATCACTAAGCATGGACACCATACATGACATCACATTAGCAATTTACCGCAATAGTATGCTATATGCATACTTCAAACTTGTTTGTTATCATTAGCCGTATATAACTGTGTAAATGCCTAACGGTACTACAAATTTTGAACCCCAAAAGCCAAAACATGCTAGTGAAACAAGGGAAAGCAGATAATTTGGAGTTGTGGGAAAGCTTTTGGGGTTAAAAAAAAAAATTTTTTTTGAGGGGGTTGTTCATGATGCTGATGAAACATGGGAAAGCAGATAATTTGTGGTTTTGGGAAAGCTTTTGCGGTTCAAAATTTGTAGTACCGTTAGGCATTTACACAGTTATGTACGCCTGATGATAACAAACAGGTTTGAAATATGCATATAGCGCACCATTGTGGTAAATTGCTAATGTGATGTCATATATGGTGTCCATGCTTAGTGATGCTAGCGCAATGCGGTGAAGCTAAGTGGAGTGGCAGTGTGATACTGGTCAAGAATCCTCTTTCTGGTGACCTTGTTGTCAGACTTTGATCAGAGTAATCTGAGAAGATGGCAACTTGCTCTGATTTATGATGAATGAGTGTAATTTATTTTCATTTTGCATTACTTTGTGGGTTTGTGCTATTTATCTATAACAGGAAACAAAATAAATTTCAGTTCAGTTCAGAGCAGAAATTGCCCTCGTGTGTAGTTTGAAGGTTCGGGTGGTCTGCCAGGATAAGCTATGTGTGAATTCAGAAGCTGATGAAACACTAGCGTAATGGGAAAGCAGACAGTGGTGTAAAAAGTACTCGAAAATTGTACTCAAGTAAAAGTTTCGTTACTGACAAAAAACTACTTGAAGTAAAGTACAAAGTACTAATCAAAAAAAGTACTTGAGTAAAAGTAAAAAAGTAGTCATTTTAAAACTACTCAAGTAGAAGTATTTCTGAAAGTATTCAGGCAAAATAAACAAACTATGCAATTGACATATATGCAGTGATGGGCACACATATAGGCGGCGCTGTTCACCAGCGGGCGCTACTAGCGGCGCTACTTTTTCGGTAGCGGTAGCCGTAGCGCCGCTGCTTTTTTCCGTCACCAGCGACAAGCAGCAGAGCCGCTGTTATTTTAGCCGGAAAAGCGGCAGCGCTTCAGCGCTGCTTTTTAAGCAAATTTTCTGCCGCTGCCGCTACTGCTAATAAACTCTTTCAAAGACTTTTTCAATTCACATTTTCTCACGTTACCGTTTGGAGTCTTTACTCTCCGCTTGTTTTCACTCTGCTCTGACTATGCTCTGCTCTTGTTACCTCGTTATTTCAGTTTAGTAGAACATGCAAAACCTTTGTGACGTTTTGTCGTTGCTCTTATGCTGTATATATAGGCGAGTTTTATCGCACATGGTCTGATTTTTTCTCAATCGAAGTTGAAGAAATAATGTGGTTTAGTAGCTGGTCAATTTGAACTGATAAAACCGATTTCAATAAAGCCGATTTCGAGCAGTATTTCTTTAACGAAAATGCAATAGTTAGGGTTCGATAAATTGCTAAAAACTTTCAGATCGCAAAGACGGTTTTCCGCGATATTTCCTCAAAATGCTAGCATTTAGTACAACAAATGAAGATCATTTGTTGGCTATCTGGTCACAGACCACAGTATAGATCGTGTACTACGAATAGAATAGTACAGTACCTGGCACGGAGCCAGAGTAGTGTGTTTGGGGGAGGGGGAACACAAAAAACTTGGGCGGGGGATGCTTACGCAGCCGAGACCAGACGAATTCGGAATGCGGCAGCGATCTGGTGAATATTTTGCTCCAAATCCTGTGTTATCCTTCTTTGGTATGGATTTTGCCCTCAAATTTCGAGGTGAAGACTAAAAACATAAAAAAAGGCCTTCATCGCAAAATCTAAGGCTACTTGATTACGTTCACTTGATCTGTTTTGCTGTTTCATAGAAAAAAGCGTTTGTGGTTACCTGTTTTCGGACAAAAGTTTGCTAGTTGTGCTACTACAAAAGTTTACTCTCGCTTAGGGAGCTCAAGCAGTGATTTGGAGGGATACGGCTCGAAATGCCATCCCCCGTGCATAGGCGTAGCCAGGATTTTTGATTGGGGGGCGGGGTCAAACCAAAAATCACATGCAATGAAGTCATCAGAAATTTTCAAAAGAGGAACTTTTTGTGGACGAAGATATCGTAGAACTTTTTGTGGGACAAAGATATCGTGGAAGATCAGAAGCCGTGGTCTGGTTTGGCACTTAACCGAGAGTTTTCTAAAGGGAGAGGACTTAAACCAAAAGTTAAAAATGAAAATATCTAAATTGGGAGACTTGTGTAAGAAAACTACACTGTAAAAAATTTTTCCATGAATTTTACATATTTTATATGGCAGCAGTGATGCCATATAAATGTATGTAATTTTTATTTACGCATTTATATGTGCAGTCCAAAAACATATTTTATGTATAACTACTTACAATTACGTTGAAATACAATTTTTTTGTATTTTGACATTTACGAAGTTTATGTAAAGGCATTATACCACTTCATGTAAAATTACAAATAGTTGCGTTAATTTACGGACTTTCTGTGTTTCATTTTTACGCAGCTTTTACGTATATTCACCGAATGTATGCCCATTAACAAGCGTTGTAAGTTATTATTCCGTACGTAGTTTCACACTTTTTTTACTGTAAGTATGCCAATCTACTTACCATGTAGGTTATGAAATTTTTACCTACTCATTTCAAGTTTTTCATATTCTTTACGTGAAACTTGAAAGTTTTTGATAATATACCAACGCAATTGTCTAAAAGTGATCACTAAGTTTATGTATCGGTACGTTAAAAGTAACAAATTTTGAATGAGAATTGACATAAACATTACTGCGCATAAAGAAGTGGAGTCCCAGCACTGATGCATGGCAACTCATATTAGCGAAACCTTTGATTACATGCCAAAACATTAACATGCAAAAATGTACATCAGTTATGCTTTATAATTGCAAACGGAAAATAACAAACATCTTAAAGGCGCTTAGATAGCTGTTCTAACAATTCAAGTGTAACTAAGTTGCAGCATTCCTTTAATGTATCACAGAATTAAGACACCGAATGAATAACCGAACAAGCCCTTTGCGCTTACGACTCAATACAAACATGCAAAAATGCAGCAGTGATGACCGTTGTTTATTTACTGTTTTGAAAATAAATGAACAGGATTGTGTGCAATAAATACATGATGCAAAGTCAACACTAAATAAAAAATCGTTTACTTTTCCAGGTTACTGCAACTTTTCAAAACTGTTTACGCCTCAGAGTTGCAAACGGGTTGACCATAGTTCAAACCCCAACTCGGCTTGAATTCAAAATTGAATTTAAGCCCTAAACAGTCTCAAAAATTATTTTAGATACTAATTTAGTCAACTTAATTTGGTATAATAACTTGTAAAATCAATAAACTTTGGGTTTTTGTACGCTAGCTTGAACGTAGCGCCAATTAAAAACAAAATTATGTTTAGAAAGATACGCATTGACTGTATGAGCAATATTTTCAAACCATCAGCACATGCAAACTGCTTTCTTAATGGCAAATTCTAGTAAGTTGGTCTACTTTTACAAACTTTAGCTCAACCAACTCCTTTCACAAGCTTGAAGCACATCGAAACCACTTCTAACATACGAAGAAAGTAGCTGATAATTTTTATGCTAAAGGTATTCGCTAATATTGTGTGTTGATTTTGAATATTTATTGTAACCAACATAATCCTGGTATTGGAGCGAAACTTTTCTAAAACTTAGGCCAGAATCCTATTTGAAAAAAACGGCCCCAGTTTACAACTCTGCATTGTCTGCCCTTGCAACCTACCAAAGCAATAGTGTTTTATTAGAAAGCATTTCCAGAAAATTCAAATAATTACTGGCAGTGTTACCTTTTTTAACAAAATTAAATTTCCTGAATGAATGCATTGAATAGCCATAAAAAACAAATTCGCTTTACAGCAAAATTGCGGCAGTGATGACTGCTGTTCATACTGTCTTAAAAATATCAGGATTACGCAGCTTGCAAGAAATTTTCTGCAAAAACAACACACATTAAAAGCAATTATTTTTCGCCTAAAAATTGCCACCTAACTTACTTGGCATGTAAGAAGTGGTTAGCGACGTGCTTCAGATTAGTGAAAGGTTTGGTTGAGCTTGAAGTTGTGAGAGTAGGCCAACTAATTTGCGAAGAAGATAGCAGTTTGCATGTGTTGATGCAGTCAAGTGTGCTGCTCCAAACCGGACAAAGTAAGTACACTTCGGCCTCTACTAACTATAAAAAATTGAACCTGCTTATAGTGTTAGTGCATTGACAAATTAGTGTCAATGGTGCACGGATTGACCAAAATGGATATTTCAAGAGACTTCTGGTTAGCTTTATCCAGATATATTTTAGCCAGCTAACCTACAGTAAAACATAATCCCGACGGTACTAATCTCAGCAATGTTCTAACGGGTGTAATCTGGCCGGAAAAAGTTATGCAAAACTTATATTATGAAGGCTTGATAAACTATGAATTTATTTGGTTAACCCACGGGCCGAGATGTAACTGCAGTAAGCTAATGCGACTCCATATCGAACACCCATAGTCAAGGCCTTACACGGTATCCTGGTTTGTCCAGTCTAAGCACCAAACTTGATTGTTTGATCAATGCATGCTAATCGCTTTCTTCTTCGCGGTGCCCTTGCAATTTCAACTATCAAGCTGAACCAACGCTTAGCGGATCTGGATCAGTCAGCAAACCTGTTGCAACACACCAAATGAACAGCGAATACACAAAGCAAATTTTGAAAAAAGCTAATATAGGAAACCCAGGTCGGTTGCGTTTTTGGATGTGTAAAACACCAAAAAAAACTTAACAGTATGGCAAAACTAAAAAACGCATAAGCATATGTATTGGTATTTCAGGCGGCAAATGTTTTGAAATGACAAAAAAGTTTTAGTTATTCTATGTTGTCAAAATAAAGACATCAAAATAACAGAGCCTTTACAACAGCATCAGCAAAATGATATTGTGTTAGTTCAAAGCTTGTCGCTTTAGTTATGGAGCGATTATACCTCACTTAAAATAGCAAACAAATCAAGTGGCAAACGCACCAATTAAATGTGGACAGTAAGAATCAAATTGCCAAGATTTTTCCCTTAATAGACTTTCAGAATTTTAAGCGAACTTGCACTTTTGATTCCCAACTACTAAACAAACCGAGATTGAATAGACGTAGCACACATCAGCAAAAATGACATTCTCATAGCAAGAAAGATTATGCTTTCTGAACAAATAAACGAAAGATGAGTTCCCGAAAACGTGGGTCAAAACGGGACACTTAATCAATCATGTATCAAAATGCAAAAACAATTCCAAAAACACTCAATCATATATTTCTAATTACACAAAGGCGTAATTCGATAAAGACAACACATTTCTTTTAAATCGAATGCTCCGTTTTGCCCCACTTTCCTAATACTCAAATAATACAGTGGAACTCTGGTTAGCGACCACCTCTTTATCAGAACCACTTCAGTGCAGTCCCGAATAATTTACAATGGTAGTTAATGCATAGCAGTTTGTTTCAATAACGCGACCACCCCAATTTTCAGACCAGGATCGCCATATTTTGGTCCAAAACTGCAAATTTAATTCCGCTTAAGCGAACACACGTGCTTAATAATGTGCTTTTGTGACCATAAGTGGGCCTTTGATTCAAAAAAAGCTCTAAGCTTTGCTAAATTCAAGCTTCAAATGGTTGGCTAAACAGGTTTAAGACACGACATAGCATTTCTCAGGCTGTTATTTGCGGAGAGAGTGGCTATGTTGGCGAAGAAGTCGTGCAGAGTTGCTACAAACAAGATCTGGGATGCTCCAAAGCAAAATTCGCTAACATGACCGCCCTGCTAATGCAACCGCTTGATTACGGTCCCATAGGTGGGTCATGTAAGCGGAGTTCCACTGTACTTGACGACTTTTCAAATACATGCACAAAAGTCGTTCATGTTACTCAGCAATGTAAGCACTTTCGCTTGCACACCGTTAATTCTGCTTCGGTTTTTCCCCGACTTTTCCGTGTTGTTTCCCTTAACGGTGTCAATTTCTGCCAATGCCCTGTAAATGCAAAAGATATAACCATTGATATCAAAAGCAAAAAATGCGATATACATTTCAAACAATTAAAGATTTTTCAAACATCGTAGGAACCCGCTCCAATGACACAGCAAGTTAATCGTGACTGTTGCATTGAGATACTCTTCCTCCTAAGATGACCATTGACTAGGCTTAACACACTTAATATGCTATAGTCAAATACTTAAAGACGCCACTATCTCAATCAACATACCTTAAAACTACACATAACGTACAACTGCATTTCAACTAAAAAGTTGAAACAACTAATCTAAATAGACAGCAGCGTAGAATAGTTGTTAGAGGTACCGGGATAGTAATCGAAAAGTTACTGGCTCCAACTGTTCGATATTCGAATTTGACAATGGGCATTGATGCGTTGTTGATTCCATGGGAAGGACACCAAACGCCTATATATCCTTGCCTCGTTTCTTGGCGAACTCTGGGAGCTAAGTAAGTATTGGTGGCACTGCATTGACAAAAGAATGCAAACCTTAAGATTAACTGCAAATATTGTGCACCACGTGTTGGAGTAGGCAAGCACTATAAACCTTTGGCATACGTACTGCGATAAATTGCACACAGTTAAATCACTTCCAGACATCAAAAAGAAAGACCACATAAATTAAACGATAGTATCATGCATTAGCATACCATGAGTGACAATACATGGAGTCTTCGGAAATTTTTCCACATCCTGAAAGACAAAACATACGTTTGCAAAAACTTAGAAAAAATACAGTAGCTTAGGTTTAAAAAAAATAAATGAACGATAGCTGAAGAGCAAGCCAAAGAAGTAGGTGTTAAGTGGCTTTCCCAAAGATAAACAACGCTTCAGTGCCCAGTTCCAGTATCACATTAGAAATCAGGAAACTTTTAGTTAGGCCACTAGCCTGGCACATCTACCAGCTGCTGCCCTAGTAACTAGCTCATGCATCAAGAACAGAAAACAATAAATTATTTACAGTCTACTACATAAATGGCTTTCTGTGGCACTTAAAAAATGATAAAGACAGCATAGGCTATAATTTTTAGTATCGCACATTGTTTAATTGTACCAATAATCGAAGTGAAAAAAGCAACTAAAAAAAAGAAAATGCAAATATCATTGGAATCTCATAACTAATCTTCGTATGGGAAAGATTTCTAGTTTTTTTTTTACCCAGGCACGCCATAACTTATCTGCACTTGATACGTGGTGCAATCTGTAGTATTTGGCGTTCTTGCACTGTTTGTAGTCCTTTTTCAGCACAAGATCACCAAGATGGGTGAAATGCTTGGCTCTAGAGCTTGCCAAGAATCAACCAAGGATTCAGGCATCAAGTGTCATTTCCAAGGTAGGTTAAACCACATTTACAGTATCTTCTGGAGTATACAAGGAACTGAGTGGGCTATTTATTCGTCACTTGATCATTAAAAAACACAATTGTTAACACAAATTTGCAAACATTAGTTTTACTGTACTGTAACAAAACATGCAGTCACTTACCGATGTTGGTTCTTTCAAAATGATATTTTCAAAGCTTTCACTGAGCAACTCGATCATTCCTACAACTTCTGGACCATCATCTTTTGATTTACCTTTAGCTTCGTTGATTCTTTTCACTACCGCTTTTAGTTCTTTCTTTTTTAGTTGCAGACTTTGCATAAATGAAAGAAATTGAATCATATACTTAGACAAATTTTCCTTAAACATTTTAAAATCTTTAGCCACAACTTGTTGACAATGCTGGCCAAATCCATGTATTGTGAATACAATAGGCCACTTTTCTCGAAGTTCACGAATTGTACTTCTTAAAGACATGATTAATGACCGCATTCCAGCAAGTCTTGTTAAGCAATGCTTTGGTTTCTTCATCCAAGTCTTTACCCTTGTCCATAGTTTGAAACTTTGTTACCAGTGACGTTCGGCAACTTTTTAATTCATCTGGCCGTAATTTCATGGTTGAGCACTGAATATCCTCTTCTACATGCATGGTGCTCAATTTAGTACTTTTCTTTTGAGTTTGCATTTCATTTCCTGACGATGTTTCTTCATTATTTTGGTCGTTAGAAGGCTTCATGTTTGCCAAGCAGTTTTCCAGCTGCAAAATGAACGACCCACATCCATCACAATTTTCCGCTTATGCCAGTGTCGGCAAGTGATTTTGGATACTTCAAAACAATTGTTAAGGCAACCTGTCTTGCCAGCTTTCTTCCAGGGTTACTAAACTTTGACATTAAATCGGTAGCTATCAACCGAATTAATAATCTACGATCTGCAGGAGGTAATCGAACCTTTTTTTCGAAACAGTTCAATATTGCTGATGGTATGGTCTTTTCGAGTAATTTATAGTTAAATGCACTGGAATGTTCACAGAGGGATAAATCATTTTGTGACAGCCATGGCCCATGATCACTTTGATTTTTATTTTCTTTATTTTTGATGAAGCTGATAAGCTTTCGACATTGAAGTGCTGGTAAAATACCATCCGAGTCTTCTTCGATTAAAAACTTCATATCACTTAAGCATGTAGCACCCATTTTATCCATGTATTCCAAAAGATTTTTCATTTTTTCTTTAAAGCAGTTTAAGTTTGCTTCATTTAGTATATCTTCAACACTCTGCTCGGCAGGCAGGGTGTCTGCAATGCTAATATCATCACTAACAGAAATATTCATTTCAATAATACACTGTTAAAAATACGAAGCTGCAAATAATAATTCAATTTACACTTCACAAACTATATATAGCCTACTATAGTTTATTTCTTTAACAAACAAGTGAGTTTTCACCAAACAAGCTCAAGGCAGCACACCACGCCGATATTTGAGAGAATGCTGGCTTCTGGTTTGATACCTCAACTGTGTTGTAAGATGCTGTTTTGTCCAAGGAAAGACACTTAGAGCCTATTTTCATGGTTTGTAATAAGTGAGCGTTGGGGCTTTTCTCATTCAAATTGAGCCCAAAAAGTTCAGCATAAGCACTAAACAAAGTGATCATTTGTTGGTGATTAATGAAGAAGAGGAAAATGATAATCATCAAGTTATAACCAAGACAAGAAATGACTTTTTTCTGATCAGATACCAGATCAATCTGCTACAACAAAGCCAGTATCCAAGGCAGACAAACCTTGAAAAGCAAAATTTCACATCTCACAAGAAAACACTAGTCCAGTGACAAGAATACTAGTTTTTATAACAATAAAAATGGCCTATAACTTGTTACCATCACCTGAAAAATAGCAATGAACTAAAACATGTTAAGCCATGTGAAAAACAAGAAATGCCAATTGAAGCCATCAATGCTACATGGCAAACTCACATATTTCTTTATGATAGGCACTACAGCTTACTATAAGTACCATAATACAACATTGTAATATTCTACCAGTAGGTACTGAATACACTATTCAACAATGTAACGTCATTGTGCTGTTGCAAGCAATTCTCTGTGATATCACAGCAACCTGTGCAGGTAGGCACTATGCAGAGTATTCTTGTCATTGTGAGCAATTTAACGCATACAAGGTCTTATTTACATGCTTTCATTGCATTACCACGGTTAGCAACAATATGGCAGTTCAACTCTTCTTCATTTAGTGGTTTCCCATTTTCACTTGCTTGACTCTGAATCAAACTTTCAATATTTTTAGCCAATGCACCATGGTATCTAGTAACAAGTGAAGAAAAAAATGATATTACCTTGTATGATGCAGTGCAGTTAATGAATGGGCAAACTATTGATGTACCTCTACGAATGTGCTTTTTTAAATGCTTTATCATTTCATTTAAGCTACTGTTCAGCTTACCACATAACAGAACATTGCATTGAAAATATATTCGAGGTTGAGTAGCAGTAATGGGACGTCTCACATCAAGCTGTTGTACTTTTTCTACATGTTTGCGTCTAAAATGACTTTAAAATGCATTGAAGTTTGTGTACACGACTTGACAATTTTGCATTAAACCATGAAAATTGGCATTTTTAGTATTCCTATGCATGCACAATATATGAACAAAAAAAGAAGTTTCTATCAATGGGAATTGAAAATTGTTCCAAGCAAATGATGCAAAACATTCACAAACGCTCCTATGCTGTTGTATTTAAGCAATAGTCTAGCCAACTACCTGTACTATTACAATGTTGCTTTATTGTCCATTTTTTTAATAAGGCCTGAATTTAATACAGAAAAAATAAAACGAAAACCAGTACTGTAAAGTGGTGTGACTAGTGTCCCAAGATCACATTCGCATTGATTTTATCTTTCTAGCTGCAGCTGTTCAAAAGATTTCCAAGTCAAAATGCTTAACGCATTTTCAGGGCAAGATGCTGGTATCATACAGTGTCTATATTGTGTTCAAAACTGCTGAAAGCCCTAACAGTTCACTTTAAGGAACGTAGCTAAATTCTATCTAGGCAACCCTGCTCAAGGCTTGTTACTTCTGCTTGAAAGTATTAAAAAAGCACTGAGTCACACTGTATATTTTAGGTCATTCAGCAATATCAAACATAGACACTAGATGCACAAATGTCAATTTGGTTAAGGTCGTGTTAGGTAATTACCAGAGGTGGAATCGAGGACACAAGGCTCGAGGCCAAGGACACAAAAAATTCAAGGCCAAGGACAGCCTTTCCGAGGACAGACACTCTCGGGGATAAGGACACAAGCACAAGTGCTCTCCAAAAAAAAAGATCTTCACAAAAATTTTTCAGGCAATCACAAAAAAACGTTTTCCAAAAAATTTTTTAGGCGCTCCACAAAATTTTAACAATTCAAAAAATAATTAGTGCTGTCCTCGAGCCGAGGACAGGCCAATTTGTGAGGACTTGAGGCCTCGAGGCCAAGGCCAAGAACTTCAAAATGTGTGGAGGCCAAGGACGTCCTTGAGGACTCCATCTCTGGTAATTACAGCCCTTTTTGCTTCAATCTTACTGTACTTTTCTTTTATACAGTTGGAACCTGTGCTCCAACTTTTTCACACTAGCGCTTTCTGCCACTAAGCATTCATTTGAACTAATTTTTGCTGATTCCGTCACAGGCCATAGTCCACTAAAAATCCAACATTTTTTTAACAAAAACTCAAACAAAAGTATTGAAGAGTGCTAAATTAAAAAGCTAGGCAGTTAACATGCGAAAAAAATTTTGTGGGGCTAACTAAGTGAAAAAATTTTGAAGTGTAGCCTACCTTAGAAAAAGAGGAAATTATTTTGCAAAGCCAAATGAGAAATACCAGTACTAAGGTACCCCAGAACAGATCGGTTTTTGGTAGTGACTACCGATATCTCACTGAAAAATTTTAAGTCGAAAGAATGAAATGAAAATGAGAATATTTATCTACACATTTTTCATTTACTGGTAGTTTTTACAAGTTGTTTTAGGGTTTGGTTTTGGGTTAGATTTAGGTCAGAATTTCTAGAAAAGTAGATAAAAATTTCTAGTGAAATAGCCTAGACTCTTTCTAGATTTTTTTAGCGTACGGTAGTTTGCACAAGTATTGTAAATATTTTTCAACCAGGTCATACCTGTACCACCCTCAACCGCAAGTGGCAAAATTTAGCCCACACCGCTTTATGCTTTGAAAGGCTACAGCTAAAGATTAAATCAATGCAAATGTGACCTCTGACCTAGCGGCACTAATTTACAACTTACAACATATTTTTCTGTAGTCTAGGCTACAGTACTGACCTAGTTTAAAGAAGTTTATGCCTGTAGAGTAGCCTGGTTTTTACATAACTTTTATGATTTAGTTCCTTGCAGTTTCTCGTTCATGCTTTTTTTTCACCTTAAGTTTACTGTCTTTACTCATCAACACACACTTAACTTTGAACTAGAAAGTATGTAAAATGCTAAAAATGTTATCTGTGTGAATAACACTGGCAGTTCAAGAAAGGTAGGCCTACTTGTAGGCTACTTTACCTCTAAACTACGGTAAATTGGTGCAAATACCGGGCTACCGCTACAGGAGGTCTGGGTTTTTTAGCTGCTTCGGAATGTCTTAGGCTGTTAATCACAGGTTTGATTTATCTCTTGAGACTCTGGATACTGTCCACAGTTTTTTAGCTGCTTCGGAATGTCTTAAGATGTTAATCACAAGTTTGCTTTATCTTTGAGACTCTGGATACTGTCTAAAGCTTATCATTAATTTCTAAGCACATTGTTCTTCTTAAAATTTCAAACGTTGCGGTAACAAAGTACAGAAGACAACTTTTTGCAAAATAATCTCACTTTGTCTCGCATCTAATTGATGAACACGTGATTTGTGTCATGTGACTCATTTAACCAATCACAAATCGTCCGCCATTATTTTTTTAACGCTTTATGCAAAAAGATGACAAGACAAACTTGATTGACCACCGCAATTGAAATATTTTCACAATTACGACTTTAGAGCTTTAGCAAAAGATAACGGTTGCTTGCTTTCACGTCTCAATTATTTCCTAATCGGAAATCTGTATAAAATCGGGAATCTGAATAAAATCAAAAAATCTTGATTTTAAAATCCGTTTCCGTTGTAAACCATGGCGTTAAGTTTCCAAGCAAAGTAATGTCATCTGTGTTTGAGCATTTGCGCAATTCGGTCGGCCATTTTTTTTTTTTTTTTTTGGCGCAAATTTCTGTGAAATTTCGAAAAAAATTGCTGCAATTCCGCAATTAAAATGTGCTTTTATGCCGCAATGGAATAATAAAATTTATTTAGTTGGTTTTAGTTAAAAGACAGGTACAATATAGCCTTGGCCCCCCCCCACAAGAGGCATTCTGGGGTCGTGCCCCCCGCCAAATCACTGCTCGTGCCCCCCAAATGAAAATTGTGTCCCCAAGCGAGGATTGTGCCCCAAAAAAAGTAACAGACTCGGTGCCATTGGAGTGCACTTCGAGGCCTTAGACCTTTAAAATACTGATCATCATTCCAGAAACCATGCGCAAGAGCCGGTGTTTGGCAGATTCTGCGATGAAGATCTTTTTCTTGTTTAACTCTCGAATTAGAGGAAACAAAGTTTTGTGACCTCCAAAAAATTGTTGATGTTTTTAATTTTACGTAATATTAATTTTACATACAATTTTAAGTTTACATAATTATACATAATATTGTTGTAATTTTGCATATTATTATTTTAAGTAAAATTACAATTACACACACAAGAGGTATTTTTGCCAAAAGCGTATGTTAATTTACAAATGAAAAAAACGTGATGCCGAATGTTAATTTACAAAAAGGATGTAATTTTACAAAAAAAAACAAGCCACATCAAAATGCCACATAAAAATTGTAATTTAACATAAAACAAGTCGATTTGAAATATTTGATGTAAAACTAAACTACATAACTTTCTGTGAAATTACACACACAAATGTACTGTTACAAATATTTTTTGTAATAACACAAAATATAATCTGTTAAATCATACAACAAATGTTTTCTGCGTTAAAACATATAAATTGTGATTTGAAAATACAATTTCTATGTAATTTGACTGCAATTATTCGTAAACTCAATTTACGTACAAAATCTCCAAAATTTATATGTAAATTTACAACAATTTTTTACAGTGTAGTTTACTCAAACGTATCACAGACGGGGATCTGGGGACGAAGCCCCCAATCGCTGGGCGATTTTTTGGAATTTTTTTGAAAAAAAAGCTATTTTAATGCCATTGGATCACAATTCGCAAGTGTTCAGAACCATTTGAAAGAAGTAGATTATTAACATTTGAAAGCCAATTGAAAAAAATTAAATTGTTTCAATTCTCCTTTAACTTATAATTTGGTCGAAAATATGTTTGTAATTTTGCAGTTTGGGGTTAAATTTTTATATGTATTTTAGTAGTAAATAATCCACTCGAAGATTTTCCTTAGAGATTTTTGTTTTGACATGAAAATAACCAGTTGTAAGAGTACATGTACGGTTAAGAGGCCCCAGGCCCCTCAATTTAAATTCAATAATTTGTTCAATGAGCATTTCTCATAGATTTTTTTTTTCAACCGCATTTTTTAGCGTAAAAACTAGCGAGGTGATGGAGGTGAATTGTTACTGAAAACAGTATACAATAGATGGTTACGCTTAATTACCATGTTATTGCTTGGGCCGGATTTACATTGCGCGGGGCTCTTGGCACTTTAAAGATTTTCGAAACATCTTCCTGCCAAACATAGTCTTACCATCTGAGCGCAGGGCTCCTGGCACTGGGCCATATGGTAAATCCCGCCCTGTTATTGCATTACGTTTTTAAAAAGGTTAGATGAGAGCCCGAGGTAGCAACTTTTATGATAAAAACCCTTAAATTCCGCCGGGTTATACATTTTAATTGATTGGCAAAAATTGAATTTAGAGGGCCCGGGCCTCCTGGTCGTCATTATTATTTATTGTTAATTACTGTTGTAGGCAAAAAATGCTAAAAGAAACTAAAACTGACGAAACAATAGTTTTTTTTGCCACATTTTTATCATAGGTAGCATTTCAATTGGAGTAGCCCGGGCCCCCTGGGCCCCCCCTCTGGCTACGCTTATGCCCCGTGGCGCCGGGCCTGAGTAGTTACGTCAAAGCGAAGTAAAATAAATTTTGCTACAACAGTTAACAGTAAAACTAAGAATTGAATTTCTAGTGCGCTTAGAATTGAACGAACAAATAGAACCAGGCAATAAATAAGCTTCAAAGACAACTTAGTTATGGAGTTAGACTCGTAGAAAAAATACTCAGTGTAACATGAATCGCATTGAGCATCATTTGCTTAACATGTACGTCACTACTACGTATCTCCTTCGACTTCGTAAACACCAATATCTTAAACGCTCGATCTACTTTTGTGTCAAAGTTGGACGAAATCATCGCAGGGACGTGAATCACCTACCACTTCTACAAAACTCCAAGAAATGCTTTGGAACTCGGTCGATTGATAAATTTTCCTTTCGGATCTCTACGCGAAGAATTATTTTAGTGGTTGAGGGCCGAGAGGGTGATTGATTTGATTGATTGATTTATTTATTTCGGCGTCAAATATTACAAAACTGATTAAAACGAAATAAAATAAAATGCGACGCCGCAGTGTCCATGAGAAGCCCAAAGATGGCTTTTAATCGGTAGTTCACAATGGAACTACCGATTCATAGACTCTGCATCAAAAGGAAAACCAACAAAAAACAAAACAAAATACAATAAACAAACTAAAAGGATAAAGATGCGAGATCCCTACAGTGCTTGAGAAAATAATGCTATTATAAAAATGATTTAATTTAGTAACTATTTAAAAGATATTGTTTCATTTTTTTTTTTAAATTGAGTTAAATTTTTTGATCGTTTAATTTCATTGGGTATTTCATTTCATAGTTTAACGCCAACAAATTTAATTGACTGTTTGCATATGGTTTTTTTAAATAGAGGAAGGTGCAGGTTGTTTAATTGCCTTGTTTGTCGAGAATAAACTTCGGAGTTGCACTGAAAAAAATTGTTAAAACAATCAGGTAACAAACGGTGATGGAATTTGTAAACAAAACAGCAAATTTCGAATTTGAACTTATCGCTAACTTTTAAAATGGCGTATTTTTTGTAAATATCATCTATGTTATCACGCGGACGACGGTGAAAAATTAGCCGAAGAATTTTATTGCATAGTCTCTGAATTTCAGTTATTTTAGAAAAATTTGTATTACACCAAGTAGTGATACAGTAATTGAGGTGAGTTAATGCAAGGCAGTGGAATATAGACAAGAGACAACTTATGTTTAAGCAATCGCGAGCTTTATAAATTATTCCCAAACATATGCGAAGCTTACTGCAGATGGATTCGATATGGGATTTCCAACTTAGGTTGTTGGAAAGGGTAACGCCAAGAAATCGAAAGCTGTGCACCTCAGAGATCGGAGTATTATTGACAGAGATAACCTGATTAGTGTTTCGAGCCAATCGATGTGGTTGAGCAGTTAATATCATAAATTTTGTCTTGGAATAGTTTAAGGTTAATTTGTTTACAAGAAGGTTATTGTGAATTAAATTAAGAGATTCATTAGCAGTAGTGAACAGATCAGATAATGACTTAGAATGTATAAGAACTGTTGCATCATCATCATGCAGAATGGTTTCATAATCAATGTCTTGAAATACATCATTTATATAAATTAGAAATAAAAGGGGGCCAAGAGTTGAACCCTGCGGCACTCCATATGAAATAGGCTTTATATCTGAATATTTATCTTTAATTCGAACTTTTTGCTGGCGATCATTAAGGTAGCTGTGGAACCAGTCATTAACCACACCACGAAAACCATAGTTACTAAGCTTAGTAAGCAATATGTTGCGATCCTGGGTGTCGAATGCTTTTGTTAAATCTAAGAATATGGCCAAAACTAGATTGTTATCATTGAAAAGATCAGTGATTTTGGAGGACAAGTAAGAGCAAGCTAACTGGGTTGAGAAAGTAGGTTTAAAGCCAAATTGTAATTGGGATAAGATATTGTTTTGGTCAAGGAAGGATAAGATGCGTTTGTGGACTAACTTTTCTAATATTTTAGAAAATGCACTTAACACACTTATTGGACGGTAATTTGAAACGAGTTGAGCGTTTCCATGTTTGAATATTGGCGTAACCTTTGCGACTTTAAAAACCGAAATATATTTACCAGTTGAAAGGGATTGATTAAATATGTGAGTCAGTAACTCAAGGGTAGAAGATGGAAGGTAACGTAATAGTTTGGTTGGAAATTCATCCACGCCACAACTATTTTTAGGTTTAATAGTTGAAATCATTTTTTTGACTTCATAGGCAGTTGTAGGCATGAAAAAAAAGGAAGAGGAAATTTTAGAAGAATTAGATTTGGAATTTAAGTTCATTGGGTTGGGAGGTGAATTCAGTTTGGCTCTTAATTTACCGGCGATAGAAGAAAAATGATCATTAAACAACTCAGCAATTTCAATAGGGTCAGTAAGCAATTTGTCATTATGTTTTAAGCAATTTGGCGAAGTGGAAGTCTTTTTGCCTATAATATCATTAATTACACTCCACGTTCGTTTTAAGTCATTTTGACAAGAAGTTAGAAGTTTTTGGAAGTATTGAGATTTTTTCGTTTAGATGACTCTTTCATAATGGTTTCTAATTTTGTGATTTGCCTATTGTGATTCGGGATTATTATTGCGTAAAAATCGTAAATACGTAGTACGTTTTTCTTTTTGCAACGAACAAAGTTCAGTATCAAACCAGCCGTTTATTTTAGATTTCGGCTTGTTGCGGGTCACAATGGGAAAGGCTTCGTTATATTTAATTTGCAATATTTCTAGAAACGTTGTAAAAGCCAAATCAAGGTCATCTTGCTCGTAAACCTCATCCCAGCTAACTTCATTCAACAATTCTTGAAACTTGTAAATGTTAGCTTCATTAAAAATTCTTACGTTTTCAGCATTTGAAATGCGCAAGGTGGAGGTAGGAAGCTGGGTGCATTGATATACGGCAAAATGATCAGAGATTTGATCAGTAAAGATAGCGCTTTTACGTGAACACGTATAGTTATTGGTCCAAATGTTATCAAGAAGGGTGGCGGTAGTGGAGATACGAGTAGGTTTATCAATTAAAGGAAATAAACCATTTGCAAATATTTCGTCCACAAACAGATCTGTTTGCAAATGTGGATCAAGCAAATTTCGGTTAAAATCCCCCATTAAAAAGACAAGTTTTTTTTCATGCTTTAATTTACCTAGAACGAGAGAAAGAATATCAAGAAACTTAATATTCAAGTCGCTATCGGTAAAAGGCGGTCTATAGACATTACCGCAAATTATGTTAAATTTGCCCAGTTTAATTTCAACGAACACCGATTTAAAACAGCCCTCTTCAGACGTTGATATATCGTCACGCAACCAATGAGTTAAATTTTTACGAACATAAAGTCCCACGCCTCCCCCTTTGGATTTCGATCAACATTTCGAAAAAAACGCATAATTTGGTAAATCTGTGCAGGGATCGCGAGAGTTTTCTTTTAGCCAGGTTTCAGTAATGCCTATAGTTGTAGGATAAGAATTCATGGACTCAAGAACACATTTCAGGTTATCAAGGTTTTTTAAGTTGCAAAGTGACCGCATATTTAAACAAAAGGTAGAAAAATTGTAGGTATTATTGGTTTTTGGGAAGGATTTAAATTCAGCAGCGGAAGAGCAAATGCAATCAATTTGTGTCAGAGGGTCATCAAAAGAGTTACGAGACAAAAAAGAATCGTCGTCTTGCAAGCAGTCATTAATTGTAAAAAAATCATTAAGCACTATCGGGTCTCGAACCTTTGGGAAAAAATTACCGAGACTACTCATCAACGAATGAGGCAGGCAGGTGCAGCAAACTGAAAAGAAGCACGTGCAAATGAAATTAATGCAGAAGGGTAATCAACAGTATTTAGGGCTATAATAAGCGCAGAAATTATTTGAGATGTTATTTAAATGCATTTAATCGAAATTCATTTTATCGAAATATAAAATCTAGTTGAAATTCCTGCTACGTCGTTCAGACTTGAGCAAAATTACAATGAGAAATGCGTAATCTAGTTAATTACTTAAAAGGAAAAAGACTTGATGACAACAACCCTTATACTTACACGCAAAATTACATTGCAGGGATGTACCTTTAGATATATTAGGTAACAGACTGAACAGATCGACTACTTAAAAAGATCGACTACTTAAACAGATCGACTACTTCAACTGATAAACAGATCGACTACTTCACAGTTATAAGAGCCGGGACAGAATTGTATAGAAGCTGAATACTGTATGTCATTGTGCTTTAAAGGCAAAACCTTAACTTATTTGAGTCGATATTTCTTATTGCCTTTTGTTTGTGTAGAAAATGCGATAAGGAATTTAACTTCCTAGTGTAACTTCCAAGGGTAACTTCATAAATCCTAAGTAATTTCTAAAGCGCTGGTTTAACCAATCAGCATTTTGAAATGCTTGTTTTTTTGAAAGGAGCATGCCAACAACTAATTGAATGGTGATTTGCTTACTTGTCTACCATTTAAGCCTGCTAATGCCGATTGTAACCTGAACCAATATCTAAAAGGCTTGAATAATTAACTTTCATAAATAAAGTTGAAATTTCACCATTAGATACCGTATTTAAATGCCATCGTTCTTTGTACTATTTATTTTTTTAAAGTTGCGGCAGCGGCCGCTGTTTTGCATGCAAGTAGCGGCAGCGGCAGTGGCGCTACTTTTTTATTTGAGTAGCGATAAGCGGCAGCGCCACTGCTTTTTTTGCCAAATAGCGGCAGCGGCAGCGCCGCTACTTTTCAAGTACCGGGTGCCCAGCTTTGCATATATGACAACTGGTCGACTACCTTCACATCACTGCCACAAGCGCTTAATTTTCTAACCCCTCACTATCTTAAGAAGTCATGAAATATAAATTGTGCAGGTTTTTTGTTACTATATTCAAGGAATCAATTCATAAAATATTTGCTCAAATACTCATTCACTGCCATTGTTAAATTTATATGCTAAAAAGTAAAAACACCGTGGAAGTGCCTTATTAGAGAACAGCCTACTATATCAACAAAGTGCGCCAAAAGTCACGCACCAAAGCCAATTTAGTAGTCTGCGATAAACTTTTTTTGGATTAAAGAAGAAAAAATTATCGTGAATTTTTTTTGATTTTATTTCACGACATGTGAAGGTAGATAGAAACCGGTAGAAACATAACTGAAACTAAGAGTGAAGCACAGTCACACATTGATTGATACCAATGTCCTGTCGCCGCATTAGTAGGTTAGACTGCAGCTTAATTTAATTCCAATTCAATTTACTTGCTGCACTTTAGAAAACCTGCCTAGACGAAGTTTATCACGCAATTCCTGAATTCCACCATGTTCGTTTCCAGTTTTACTGATTTATTCACCGTGTTGCCTTGACCAGAAAAACCGCAAAGTGATATTGGTAATGTCGTTGAGGCAAGCTGCCACCTCTCTACCATACAAAGGTGTAAGCACTGAGCAGCACATTATCACCTTCAAGGCAAAATGTCAAGCAGGAAGATGTAAATACAGTTTACAGTAGGCTACCTATTTTTGAGTCTTTGGCTTGACTAGACCAGATTTGAACCCAAATTTTCAGCTTGATATATAGATGCTCTAACCTCTAGGCTATACCATCTTTGCGGCATATTTATCAGTTCAACCCCAGGCCCTCTAACTGCAAGACACTGTTCTCAAGAACAGAGAAACTAAACATTTCATCAGTTTATTACTCAATGATGAAGTTTTACTGCTACAGTGCTACTCAGCTGAGGTGGAGTCCTCGAGGACGTCCTTGGTCTCGAGGACATATTTTGAAGTCCTTGGCTTCTGAAGGTTAAGTCCTTGGCCTCAAAGTCTCAAGTCCTCGAAAAATGCCCTGTCCTCGGCTCGAGGACAACAGTATTTTTTGAATTGTTAAAATTTTGTAGTTCGCCAGAAAAAAAATTGAAGACCTTTTTTTCTGGAGATCGCCTAAATTTGGACTGTAAAACCAACTCAATCTGCGTGAAAACCGATCAAAATCTGGGATAAGATCGTTGGATGTTTTTTCCAGCCTCTGAATTAGCCCCCCATTGCAAATTCCTGGCTATGCGCCTGCCAAGATCTCATATCTTCACTTATCAATAAATTTCTGCAATTGCCTAATCCTCCAGTCCTACAGAACAGCAAAACGCGAGTGGACCTTTCACCCTAATTACGAACAGCTCGATTGTAAATTCACCCTAACCTACTAACTCTACTCATGACTTCAGGAAAACTGTCGATTCGTTTGCATTTTATTGGTGTTAAAATGGTTAGGTTAACTTATGGTGTTGCAGGCTAACTATTCGGTAGAGCTTTGGTTCCTAGTCCTGATGAAGAAGTCGATGTAAGCAAACACAAATCTTATCCTACTGTTTTATTGCTTGTGTCACGTCCAACAGCTTACAGGTACCTGATTAGAAAAAATGCAATCATTTTCAAAAGCACATGAGCGCAGTCAATCGTGAAACTTAAAGAAAGAAAGGACCAAGGGACAAGGGAGAATAGCCTGACTACGCGTTTATGAATGATTGCCTGCAAATGCCCTCAGTCAAAGTGCAGTCAACACTGCGGCTCAAATTTTCAAACTACTTTGTACTTTTATCAAATAATAAGTACTTAAGTAGCGTTACTTCAGACTAAAAGTACTTAAGTAAAAGTAGTTAAAAAAAAACTACTCAAAAAAGTACTCGTTACCGAAAAAAACTACTTAAGTAATCTACTCAAGTAAAAGTATTTCGTTACTTTACACCACTGAAAGCAGATATGTGAGAAAGTGCTTCCTCACAGTTGCGAAAAAGTTTAAGTTACAAATCTGCTATGTAACTTCTGATATTTTTTATAAATTTCTCAATTAATGCACGCTAAATTAGAGGAACACTGATGACAAGTGCTGCTATTGATGTGGGTCATGTGAACTCGACATAAGCAAAATTTTGCATCATGACTAGAGAAGAGTTAGCGGATGAAACTTAGTATTCGCACTAAAACATGCTTACAATTAAAAGAATAGATTGCAACTGCAAATTGAAGCACAATGAGGATATTCACATTTTTTTGATCTAATTGTAGGAGACTTATATCAATAATAATTTCCAGGATTTTCTTGATTTTTGCTTTAATTTTTTTGCAGTGTAATTAAATGTACATGTGCTGTCCAGTGCCTCTACCCTGCAGTAATGATATGTATGCCAGTGCTGTAAGAGTCATTTATGCAAAAACTTAGCTCTTTTTACATTTTTTTTTCTTTTATTGCAACTGCTTTGCTACAGTGTAGTGATTTGGTAATGCTTTGCTGCTGTTGTATCATGTTAGCTGTAGTGTATCAACTTAACGGTACCCTTATCTAGTATCAACTTACCTTCAGGGTGTATCAACTTACATTACCAGTAAGGTAAGTTGATACAGATAAGTGATGTGCAGTGAGTGTCCAATACCGCGAAAAGTGTTGAGAAAAATAAATTTACTGTTTTTGGAAAAAGTTAAAAAGAAATGGGGTTTTATTTGTACTTTTAACCAGTTTAAGATAAGCTGTTTTCGCTTGAGAATGAAAAGAGTGAAAATTGTATCATCTTACCTCACTTTCCTCCAGCTTAAAAAACTACGACTTAGTAATAAATGTAAAAAATCTTAAAGAGGGTAAAACCTAGGAAAAATATACCGCGAAAAACAAACCAAAAGCAACAAGGCAACAAAATTACCAATCAAATCCAGAAAACTATTTGTAGTATTGTTTACCACTCTATATTGCGCAAATATTAAGTTTTTTTGTCACTTTTATGTGGCTTTCAAGGTTTTTCGTCAGTGTTACGTGGGATTTTGCGCTTATAGGTACGAATGATGACTGAGTTACGGTCTTCGTGGGGGGAGGATAGAGCGACTATATACGTCCTCTTTTAAGAGGATTTGTCCTCTTTTTTAAAAATAAATAAATGGTCCTCCGAGGACACTCAAAAGTAGCCAAATGCCTTTTTTGTACAAATCTCCGAGTCATTGCGGCAGGGTAACACAGCTCCTTTCAAATAAATATTGCAGCGTTAGCGAGCCGTTGGCAACACTGTGTCCGATTTGACCGGCCAGGGATTTCAACCTCAGACCTCCCGTTCGAGAGACGAACCATTACCGCTTGACCAAATTAGATTTTTATTTCTGATGCTGCTCAATTGCAAAAACCGTAACACCCATAGGTAATTAATTGTTCATTTTGTTCTTACATGAAAAGTTTATGGTGACGTTAAAGAGATACTGTTTGAGATCGGTTTTACTGAGAAAAAGAGAACTAATTAAGGTAATAAAGAGGTGCCCCAAACCTTGTTCCACTATTTCCCTTATCCGCGGAAATACATTGAATTTGTTTGACTTCGCACTATTGGCAAATCTGCGTTTTGAACTTTCGTAACATAAAAGGATGAACATGCAAAAATTTCTTGCAAAGTACTGTATAATGAACGCGATGTTCGATGATCGAACATAGGCAGGGGTGCAGATACGGCCGGGACCCGGTTGACTGATCCCCCTCCCCAATATTTTCGACATATATGACTTACAGTGTGTTAGAGAGTTACCGACTTTCGACAATTAACCGCTTATTCACTAATCAATCCATCAAAAAAGACAAAGACCTACAGGGCAATTAGAGCATGCTTGTTGTTAACCTTTTAATTTTTGCTTTGCGTATTTCTTTATTCTTTTTATTGAACGCTGCTCGTAGCAGCGCGGTGCTTCGAAGCGGTGCGAGAATCCCAAAGGCGTCACCAGTGCCGTCGCCAGACCTACCGAAGTGAGGGGGCACTAGCCGAAAGTGGGAGGGGTAATAGAATAAAATGAACTTTTGCATACAAATTACAAATTATTTGTAGCCATACAAACGGCTACAAATTATGCGCGATTTTAACAATTTTGTGTTTATGTTTAAAAAAATTGACGGATAATCCCGGCAGCGTTTATTTGCTCGTTTCGTAAGCGGCCCAAATAATCCCTTAAAAAATCTGTTGGCAGCAGCGAATGCGTTCCGAAGCGCAACCAGGATTTTGCTAAGAGGGTGGGGGCTTGAATCCAAAAAATTTTTTGTACAAAAATGGTACTCAAGCGTAATACAAAAGGGATCTGGGGGCAGGGCCCCCCAGCCGCAGGGTGATTTTTGTGATTTTACTGCAAAAATAGCGATTTTAACGCCATTTCAATCACATATCGCACGCTCTTGAAGCCATATGAATAACTACAGTAGATTGCTAAAATTCAGAATTCATCAAAAAAATTAAATTGCCTAACCCCTTAACCCCCCCCCCCCCTTATACTTAAGGTCAAGTCCAAAACAAGTTTAAACGATTGTTTATTTGGGGGGTTATATTTTCTTGATGACTTAGCATTAGATCCTTCCCCCTGGCTGCGCAACTAACTGCGACCTAAAATAAGTTTGAGACTGCTCTAAAAAAACAGCTGGTCTTTAAAAAAAATAGTTTTACGTATTGTTTCTCGTCATAATCACTAATGAAGTACCGGTGACTATTTTATAGGCTTACAACTCTCTTTCGCGACACATCCATAAAGGTGTGATTATAAGATTGGGTCACATCTATGTACATTCAAACGAGAATTATCGTTGAAAGTTATTATTCTTTTTTCCACTATTGTCTGTTTTCTTGTCGTTATGTGATGCCCCCAAAATATTATGAGTATAGGCTAAACCGAAACGAGGAGAACAAGCAGTCGCCAGGGGGGAACGCCCCCCCCCCTACCGTAGCGGCGGCACTGCTCCCCTATTCCTGCGCTTATACTGTAGATTTTTAAATGAAACCTCGATTCAGCATGCTTCAACTAGCGATCAAATTTAATTGCTTAGTTTTGGCAATTTTTTTAGGTTTTTGCTGATTTGTGAGTTATTTGTTTGACAATTTCCAGTGGGTTAAACATTTCTAATGATATCAAACATTGTTGGGTTTTTTGTTCGATTGGTATCATAAAATGATGTCACTTCACAATGGTGACACCTGGGGCGGGCCACCCCCGTAGCGACGCCACTGGACTTGAATGCATACGGCAATTACGACGTTTGTTTGTTTGTTTAGCGATGTTGTATCTTAACCAGTAACCACTATACACCAGCAGTACACAAGGCTTCTGAGAGCCAGATTATCAAATGGGCGAAGGGTCCAATTGCCAAGAACCCCGCTCGCATTCAAAGTCTTCAATATCAAGCTCCAAATACGCGGAAGTCAAGCCCATTCCACTCTCAAAGATCTTTTATTTATTCTTTTTTGGAGGTACATTTTTTTGTGCCGCTGAAATTTGGGTCCCCCTCAATGTTGAAACGCTAGCTGCGCCACTGAACATTGGGTTACTTATTTAGCAAAAAATTGTCAATCGCAAAATTTCTTGCAGGCCTATAAGCAACGCAATGCTCAATAATCTACAAGAAAATTTGCTAAGTCATCTTTTTCAAAAGTCACGAAGGTTCAAAACGAAGGGTTTCCAATATCACGAAGTTAAACAGATTACATCTATTTTTGCGGATAAGGGAATAGTAGAGTAAGGTTTGGGGCATCCCTTTATTACCTCATTGCAAGTAGTTCTCATTTCTTCAAAAAAATTGATTTCGAGCAGTAGTGGATAGCAGCTGATCACTACCCTTTATTCAAAATCGAATAGGTCGTTTTAAAACAACAAGCATTCCGATCTTAACTTGATAGATTTGTCTTGTTTTAGTGCTTAGTTTTTTGCCGTGGACGTACCGTTTGCTGAATAAAGCCTAGTAGTGGGATGGGCTGGCGAAACATGTCCTCTTTTTAGGCAACCAAAATATGGTAGGCCTAGGGTAAGAGAGCTAGTTTACTATATTTGCTCAATCCAAGTGCAAGTTCGTTTGGTTGTTTTTGACATCAATTCTTTTTTGCTTCGTTTTCATTGCGAAAAATATCCATTTCTATTTTGAATTTTATGCTTTTTACCTGCTGTGTGTCGAAACTTTTTTCCTTACGGTTGTGTAATACTTTAGAACTGGTGAATGATGGTGCCCTTTGGGCCAAATATATTTTAAAGAAAATATTTGCTGTTTTACGTAATACTGATTCCGTGACATCATAAAATCGAAGACGCTAATTGCTTTTTGATCTACATTGAGGAATCGTCGGAATTGTTCTGTTTGCTTTGTGCTGGTATTTCCCTTATAGCTCGTACCAAAATTGACATGGTTTTAGATAAGACTGAAATTATTACAATATTAAAATGGGTGTGACGTAATAGACTAGGTGAAAAAACTCAGGAGAGTATAACTAGCCACTATTGGTAATTATTCTGTGCGGAGTGAATTTCCATGGAGATCTAGTATAATCAGGCTATAGGCCTACCTATAATTCTGGACCGTAAATCAAATATGGAAAGAAAAGAACCAAAAATTGCTCGCTTGTGTGTTTCAAAATCTGAGAAGTCAAAACGGACAAGAATGAAAAACTCTTTTGAGAACAAGTTTTTTGCAAAGAAAGCGTTCGAAATGAGGTTTTTACGAAGAATCCAAGGAGTAACACTATTTAACAAGGTTCAAAGCTCTGAGATACAAAAATCTCTAAACATCGAGCCGTTACTTCTCCGAATTGAAAAATCTCAGCTTAGATGGTTTGGCCAAATGGCCATGTAAGCAAAATGCGGCAGGAACGACTCTTCAAACAAGCTTTGCTAGTTGATGCAAATGCGAAAAGACATGTTGGACACCAAGAACTAGATGAACCAGTTACACTAGGATCTTAGAAGGAATCGCTTGGGACTTCACCCGAGCGAAATGATAGAGGTGATGAAAGACTATGAAGTGTGGCTGCTTAATCTCGAGCTGCAGCTGTCCTTACAACTCTCACAGAAAAGCGGGCAATGAAGAAATAGGGGCAAGGAATGCTTATTTTTTGCCAGATACGGAAGCTCGATCCAGCTTTAGCCAGGTAATTTTAGCCGTTTGTTGCCAAGGATGCAGACGTGGCCAGGAATCGTTTGTTTTTTTTTAAGAAGTTGATATTCCGATGATCTCAGATGTCTGGACATTGAATTATATTCGCATTATATTTGATGATGTTATCATCCTCTTGGCCAAGGTGTACGAGCGCAGCAGTGATAAAGTTTGTACCAGTGTATGGGGTGTACTAGACGCATGCTAATCCAAATATTGTTGCTAATTTTCATTTATGCTTCATCAGAACCAGTACTTAAATTGTAGGGGGAACGCGTCGCCCCATCGAAAATTAGCATCCTCCCATCGAGAGTTAGCGTCCACCCCATCGAGATTTAAGCGTCCCCCATTGAGATTCAGCACCCTCCCCTCCCCCAACAAAAGAAAGCTTCCTGAATATTTAGACGAAGAAGTGGCTGGTAATCCCGATAAATCCGAAAATTTCCGCCGAAGTTAGTACTAAGTTGAGGCGAAGACCTTTTTTTGTTTTGTTTTTGGTCTTCATCCGAATTTGTGGGTAAAATACGTACCAAAGAAAGACGACATTGAATTTGAGGCTAAACTTTCATCAAATTGATACCGTACTCTGAATGCATCTGGTCACAGCTCAGGCCTGGTGCCAGGATAGCATGACTGGTGGAGCAGAAATAAATTTTGGGGGGGGGCACGAGAACACGAGAAGTTTATTTATATAAATTCGAAGGGGGCACGGAGGCACGAGAAGTTTATTGGAGTGTGGATCAAACGAAAAAGAAAAGACCAAAAAAAAAAAAAAGGTCTTCAGTACAAATAATTCCACAAATTCTAGTTGTCGTCTCAAAATTCTTGCGATTTTTCACGAGTTCTTCAGTGAAGATCAAAAAAAAAAAAAATTCTTCGTCCCTAAAGTTTCATGAAATCCGATGTGAGTCCACAAAAATTACAAAAAGACACTTCTTGCTCACGAATTCTAGGACGGTAAACACCAATTTGGGAGTCTTAGGCCTCGATTTGCACTCCAGCATCCCCGAGCCTGTTAATTTTTTCGGGGCACATTCCTCGCTTGGGGGGGCACAATTTTCGGGGGGCACAAGCAGTCATTTGTGGGGGCACGGCCCTGGAATGCCCCCCCGCGTGGCGCCGGGCCAGTCACAGCTGCTAAAGTGACTCTGCATGCAATATTTTACAGTTTAAGTGCTGATCAGTACCGTTCAATGCCAATACAACAAGACAAATTTATTTCATTGCTCAGTAACAACACGAAGTCGAAATTAATTAGCATTCGTTTGAGAAGGTGACCGGGAAGTTGTGAAAGACCTTACGGTCATCAAGTTAAGCAACCACCCTCTTGTCAGAGAGGCAATTTACTTGCCAGTATCATGGTTGATTTTCATTACTTTGTCTTGGTGAGTTGCGACATTTTGGCGATTTCAAAAAAATGATAACTCGGTATCAGCATGGAACTTTTTCATGTCGCCAAAGCAGTGATCTGCTGATGTCATGAAAAGGAACATCAAAGTGCGTAAACAAAAAACTTTTGATGCCAATATTTGAACGACAATGATAGAAAGTTTTTGTCACAAGATTTGAATTTTTTGAGCGAGAATGCCCAATATATTTGCGGGAATGCAATTCCAAGTCTTGACTCCATAATACTAAATACACCTCAGTAATTTTTAAGTACGGTAACGAAGAATGTGTAAATTGTTGCAATCAAAAGACTGCTCGTAACTTGTCTTGAACGTTCATTAGTAGAGCAAGTTTTTCTTGCACTAAAAATTTTTTTAACAAGGCATTTATTTTTAACGAAAGTTGCAAAAAGTTGTATTTTTGCACAAACATTTTAAACGACGGGGATTTACTCAAGCAATTTATTTACATGTAATGCCAAATATTTGCAAACATATTTGGGGGGAGAAATGGCGATCTTCTAATTGAGTTCGGGCACTGTCTTACTTAGCTGGGTTGTAGGGAAAGGAGGGGTTAGTAGGCCGCTTTTTTAAAATTTCTTAGTATTTTTGTCCTTGTAAATGCAATTAGAATATCAAGTAGATCCTCTAAATCTCAAATCTTTTGCCTTTCATTTAGCACTCTTTGTATTTTGAGATCTTTTCAACTTTGCTAGCTAAGCTAACTCAAAAAAGTCCTCTCTAACTGACCAACATGCCCTATTGGTTGGGTAAGTTGGCCAGTACATGAGGGTTAGCTGGCCATATCACTTCTTAAAAATAAACGAAATTTAATAAACAATACAAAGATCAAAATAACGAACATCAAAGCAATACGAAGAAATTGTTAATTGCACTAGCAGATACTTCTATACTAGCCGTTCTGTAGAACCAAGTAAACGTACAGTGGCTTGTAGGCTTAAACAGCATGTTTGATTCCCACGATGTGCAGTGTTAAATTATATGGTGTTTTTGTAATTTTTGCCTCAGTCAGGTAACAAATTGGCAAAAAACTGATCAAGCATCAGCATTGCTCTCCATATTGTTTAAATCAGATACACATTGTAAAAAAAACATGTGGGCATTTAACTCACTAGTTTTACACAAACTTAGTCTAGGCTTAAGAAGATGAAAAAAGCGCTCAAATAATTAGTCAATTTACAGCCATCAATGTGGTTACTACAGTAGCTGGCACAAAATTTAGGAGTTCTTCATTGACATTCTATACCTAGAAATTGCTGAGGATTGTCAGTATACAAGCTCTCAACCCAATTTTAACAAAAACTTTTGGAACAAGACGATTTGTCTCCAGGAAAGTTGGCCAAGTAAGTTGGCCAGACAGATGATCGGTCGCAAATGGCAGTGACCAACTTACCCCACTCCGTAGCCATATTGGAACTAGCCTCACCGCAATATGAAGGTTAACATTCAAATCACTAATAGTCCGGTAGAAATACAAAATACATTGAAACCCGGAAAAAATTTATAATAAGCTGAAATTTGGCACGATCACTCAGGACCATGTCCTAAGCCACCAAAAAAAATCCCCATATTTTGGACATGAGATTTCCCCCTTTTTCGTCCTCTAAAGTCTACTATTTATTGTCAAAGAGTCTTTACTGTCCAACAGCCAATCCAAAAGTTATGGAAGAGCCAAATTTTGAATGGTAATTGATTTTCAAGTGCAGGTATAAACAAATTTATTTTACAATTGATGACGTCATTGTTGGTGACGTCATTGCCAAATTTTAAGTTTTGGAAAAATGCCGTATTCTGTATTGATGACTCAAATTGTGAGTGACAGTTAGATTTTTGGTTCCAATCCAAAATTTTCTTAAATCAAAGTGATGACGTCTCAAACGGTTTTGATGACGTCATCTGTCAAGAGTTTTGATCATAATTTGAAAAAACGAAACATTGCAACACTTTGAGAATATCAGCATTGTTATCATTTTGAGGTTCTAAGGCATCTTCTAATCCTTGGCCGAGGACTTGCATCATCCTCCTATATGCAATGGTTCTAAAAAATAATAACTTGCGCAATTATATGTAAATCAATACGAATATGTTCCGAGCACGATAATATATCCGATAGGAACAGATTTCTACCGTTTTGCAATGTTTGACAATATTATTATCTTATGCAAAATACTATGTTAGCTGACTTCTACATTTTGTGGTACTAAATCTATTCTAGAATAGGCCTGGCATCTGAACTAAACTTATCTAATCAATTAGAATAACGTTTGAACAAACGTACCTGATTAATCCAAAATAATATCTGATCAAAAACTTATCTAATCAGCTAGATTCTTGAATAACATCTGAGCAAAACTTAATTAATCTATAATAATCTCGCTAATATTTGACAATTTGCAGTCTTAATAATTGTTTTATCTTTGCTATTGCTGGCATTTTAACCTAAAATTGCCGATTAACTTTAACTGCGCGAGGGAACTTTTCGATAAACATAGGCTTTCTTGCTCTAACTGCAGAATGCATTATTTTATTTTAATCCGATATTGGGAGGTGTAAGTTTTATCTGCATGATTACAACCACCGGCACAGCCAGAAATAAAAGGAGAGGGACAAAATTTTTTGTTATGATTAAAGCATATGCAAATCGGAAAGTTTTTATTTAGGCAAATTGTATCAAACTACTGGACAAAGGATAAGCGATAACAGGTTGAAGTCCAGCCGTCGTTCATGCAGCTGACGCATAAAAAAATAAGTAAATGAAAAAGAATAGAATTAAAGTGGTTTCACGATTTTACTTTATTTGATGATGTAACAGCGGATACAAAAAAGCGCGTTTTTTCACATACGCCATATGAGAAAATCGCAGATTGCCATTATTACTCAAGCAAGCTGGCATAATAATATTTCAATTTTCGAATAATTATAATCTCATTTTATTTACCAAGTTGCCTTGGCCAGGAGACAGCGAAGGGACCTTTCGGTCTTCGAGTCGTGCTGCCACCTGCTCACCTGTCTACCACAGCATATTGTAACAAATTAAAAACAAATGAAAGGCGCAATTCGCAAAACATACAAACAACCCCCGCTTACACCCGAAAATCATTGTTTTTTGAAAAAATAAGTGCTCCCTATTATTATTTATGTTAATTGACAGTTGACACCACATTCTGCTTGCTATCTTCAAACAGAAAAAAAATGCGCTTTATTGTGGTTTGCCAATACAAAGTTTCATGTAATTGATTACTGCACTGTTATTATTATCATTGGTAGGAAATTAAGCAAGAATAATGCGATAGCGACCGACCAATTCCTTATATTCGGTTTTTTCAATCAAAATGCGAATCTGAACGCGGCGTTCGCGGAAAAACGGTCATAGCGAAATACAATGGGCTTATTTAAATGGCACGCCCGCGATTAAAACTTGGTTCGCGCCAAAAACTGCATATAGAATGCTTCAAGAGCAAATTTTTAGGCCCGGCCGTAAAATCGTAAACGTACTGGCATATTGTAAGTTTGTTTAAAACAACTGGCTGCTTGAACGCTTATAAGGCGATACACCGAACGTACCAAATTTTGGTTTAAACTAAAGACGAGCTTTTTGCACTCACGATTTTACGCACAGTGTAGATCGGTATTAGGCGGACAGCCTATGCGCGACTTTTCACTCGCAACCAATCAGTGCGCTCAATTTAGACTTCGACACAATTTGGGCAACGTCGCCGGACTCGCTGCTCTGATAGACGAGAACATTGCTCATAATCAACACAGCTATACGTTGTAATATGCGAACATAGAAATTGATCGATAAAGATTTCCTAAAAATAAATTAGCATACTATTTACTGTATTAAACGTTTGACGTTACGCAGATTGAAGTTGTTAGATTAATTCAAACTAGCCGATCGCCGTTCCCCAACTCCAGTTGAAAATAAAATTAAAGGATCAAGCTGACAGCGTGGTTTCGCTTTTGGTAATTAACAAAAGCTTTTTTAACAATGTTATTTTGATTCCACCGTTTTTCAGATAAACGGGCTCACTAGGCTGTTGGTCTAAATGCAGGCCTACATAAAGCGGTTTAGACCAATTGCGTCTGATATCTTATTCCATGTAAACGAAAAAAAAGAAAAACAGTCAAAATGCATCCAATCAAATGACATGCGTATATTTATACGCATAAATACGCTTGATCGTTAAAACGGACCTACTACAGTGTAATAAAAAAATCAATTTCTACGTTCAAAGTAAACTTAGAGTCATTCTCTTAGAAGAGATTTGCTTTCCTTCTGCGATTAGTGTTTTTTTCGAATGTTTTCAAATAGAATATTCTCGAAATTTATTAGGGTCGAAATACGATTTGACTATGGTGACATTCAATTCGTGTACTGATATGTATCAGATCTCGGCCGCCCCAAATTCTCGCCGGTATCTGATTCTACTTCTTCCATTTTGGAAAATGATGAGTTTTGAAACAAATGGATTGCGTTTGATGGTGCGAAACCGCGCTGCTTTCTGCCTCGTTTGCGTTCTCCCGCAAAAGCAATGCGGTATGCTGACGAGACATTATCATTCCACGAGATTGCGATACGGGCTACGCAATGATTTTACATTTTCATTAAATAGCAAGACTAACTATACACGCATTCCCACTTCAATAGTTTTGAGGTTACTTCTTTTGCAACTCAGGGTAGAATTACACTTGAGTTAAGCGTTTTTAAATTACCGCAATTTTTTGACATTTTATCTTTTAAATAATTTTAGTAAAAATATGCACTTTCAAAAAGGGGGGACTGGTCTCCCTAAGCCCCCTGGCAGCACCGGTGCCTACTACGCCAGAGTTTTACTGACAACGCAGTTTTTGACTTTCAATCGACTGAATTCACAATAAACTTCTCCCAAGTTAAAAGCTAAAAAAAAAGGTTTTGCAATGTTTCGTTTGGTCAAACACTGTTTCAAATTTACCATTAAAACTCGTGACAGATGACGTCATCAAAACGTTTGTGACGTCATCACTTTGATTTAAGCAATTTTTGGTATGGAACCAAAAAGCATTGGGATTTTTTTTGTTGGCTCAGGACATGGTCCTGAGTGATCGTGCCAAATTTCAGCTTATTATACACTTTTTCCGGGTAAAAGCTATTTCTACCGGACTATATAAAGTAATAGGAATTCATTGCTAAAGCACTTACCAACTTTTGACTGGAAACTTAATATTCTAACCTTTTACAAAAACAACAAAAGCTTCAAAGTCCAAATTATTATCAAAAATCAGTTTTTTAACACCAACTTTTTTCTCTGCTTAGAGGAAACTTATCTTACTTAGTGTATAGTAGGTTGGAACAATGGGATTGGTTGTGCAAAAGCACGTTACCATTAGACTGCTAATTTTCGGCAAAAAGGCGATGGCCTACTAAAAGGCGATGGTCTTCCATTTGTATAGCAAAGAGTTATGTGACGGATTACCTTCGTCTCAATACTAATATTGAGACCCGTCACATAGTTCTTTGCTATGCAAAAGGAAGCCGATAGAACTCTACTGAAATACGGAACATTATGACTGGAACGTCCAAGTAATCTCAATATAAAGCAAAGAGCCAAAACGTGAGCGACTATTTTTTTCTGGATGTTTCAAGACATTACTTGTCTCATCATCAGCAAATAAATGATTAAGGCTGGAGCAACTTGTCACGAGCTAAAGCACAGGAAAAAAGGCAAAGCGGCGACACAAAAAGGAGAGTAAAATTGAGAGTAATTTTTTTTGCTCGCATTTTTTGTGTCGTCGCTTTGCCTTTTTTCCTGTGCTTTAGCTCGTGACAAGTTGCTGTTGCCTTAATCATTAATCTGCTGATAATGAGACTAGCAATGTCTTGAAACGTCCAAAAAATAATGTTCGTTCACAATTTGGCTCTTTGCTTTATATATTGAGCGTACTGAAATAATTTTCTAGTATGATTTTTAAACCACACTTACATTTTGCGCCGTAGATTATTTGATAAAAATTGCAGTAAAAAGTGGATATAAAAAAGAAAAAAGCTACAATCTAAAATTCCTAAAAACAGCATAAAACATTGCACTACACAAATTCTTAATATTTAGAAAGCTGTAGGAAGCTGTGAAAAAAAGTTGCAAACGTTGCAAAACCTCGCCCTAGCCATTATTTTTATATAAACATTTGCAAAATGGGTTTGGAATTTTATTATTTAAAGAGCCATAAACAAATTTAGCGACTTCAAATTTGAACCAGTTATCAATTTTCAGAATTTTCTATCCTGAGTAATATGGGTTCACTGAATCTCGGAAATGAGCATCAACAACCGCTCTTATCGCTCCATTTTGTACGGATTTTAATTTCTGTATGGTTCCCCATATAATCATACCATGCAATAGCACCCGATGAACTAATGCATGGTAGAGTTGTAACATAACAGATTGAGTAAAAGTTTGTTTTCGTTTATTTAGTATTCCTTCCTACTTTACCTTCCATTACTTTAATTTGCTCATGAAAGTTAAGTTCGTTATCAATGATAACTCCTAGGTATTTGCCGCTAATGACAATATTAACTGAAGTTCCGTAACTTGATAGATTTAAATGAGAGATGGGTGCTTTAGTTCGTCTAAGTGGAATGATTACGGTGTTGGTTTTAGCTGGATTGAAGGATAGCTTATTCATACTGCACCAAACATGGAGATGATGTAGTTCTACATTAAGATTGCTCTCGAGCTATTTAGGATTCGAACCTTTCACTAATAAACACGTATCACCAGCAAATAATCTTGGTTCGCTTTACAGTGCATTATACGTATGTAGATCGTTAATGTATACCAGGAAAAACATAGGGCCTAGTGACAATCTTTGAGAAAACCCAACACTAATTGATTTTAGTTTGGATTATTTTTGGTTTATAGATACAGACGGTTTTCTGTGATCAAGATAGGAATGAATTAAAGTGTGTACTACGCATCGAATACCATAGTTATTAAATTGACATATATTGCCATAGTTCGTTGAATGCCATAGACAATTCAACAGTACCCACGATGATCTTTGCGCAAATATCAGAAATAAAAGGGCAGAGTCAGATATTTTTGTTCAAATCTACAGGCTTGAGATGAAAAGAAAAAATATTAAGAGAAATGGAAATTGGAAATACTGAGAACTAAAGAAATATGAAAAAAATTTACTTACAATAAATCTATACTTACTTATCCTCACCTTATATTTTTCTGAAAATATATTCCTTTCAAGAATGTATTGCTCCTTGTGTTCACACTGCAAAAACCTTGAAAAGTAATTTTGACAAGCAATTCTCAATGTTGCTATCCTTGCTCTCTGTCTAGCTTCCATCAACTCCGAAACAGAAAAGGGCTCGGAAATTTTACAAATAGCTTGTGATGAAGTAAAATTTGATTCGGATTGATGTATGTTTTTCATTATAAAACGACTGATATTTCTTTGAAGTTCATATTTGTCTTCTGTTGAATTTTGTGCTGCAAACAATCTAAGGGAAATCTAAAATAAAATGATTTTTTTTCAATATGGCAAGACCGTTAACTCTGTCAATTGGTAAGGGAAAATTCTTGAAAAAAGTAAAAAAATATATGAACCACCCCATGAGTTGCACCACATGTCTGCCACGATAGCCTACCAACAAATTATATCAGCTTATACAGCTGCTGTTTTAAGGAATATTAACTCTCATCAGCTAGGCTAGCTAGATAAACTTGTAAACTCTCAAATGACCGCCGTGCCACATTTTAGCCACTTGCAGCAATCACCGGAAGTTCAAATCCACGAGGAAAGGCAGTTTTTGAAGAAAAGTTGAGTTTTTCTGATAATTTCCATCTCAACTACTGCAGCTTAGTATGGCATTGTAGACATAGTATAGCATGCGAGTATAGTATGGCAAGTACAGTAGTAGCCTTATGGCACATTAGGCATAGTATACCACAGTAGGCGTAGTATGTCATAGGAGGCTTAGCATGGCATTTTAGGCATAGTATGACATGAAGTAGGCTTATTATTGCACCCTAGTAGGCATAGTATGTCACAGTAGGCACTGTGGCATAATTGGCTTTATATGGCACAGCAGGCACTGGAGGTTAGTATATCATAGTAAACGTAGTATGGCATTGTAGACATAGTATAGCATGCGAGAATAGTGTGACATATACAATAGCAGCTTTATGGCACATTAGGCATAGTGTACTACAGTAGGCGTAGTATGTCATAGGAGGCTTAGTATGGCATTTTAGGCATAGTATGACATGAAGTAGGCTTATTATGGCACTCTAGTAGGCATAGCATGTCACAGTAGGCTCTGTGGCATAGTTGGCTTAATATGGCACAGTAGGCACTGGAGGTTAGTATACTTAGTTGGGATAGCAGGACACCTTATTAGGCAGAGTATGGCGTATAGGAGGCTTGTTATGGAACAGTACGCATATTATTAAAAACCATAGTAGGCGCTACAAGCTAGTATGACATTGTAGATATCGTAGGCTTATTATGGTACAATGGGTATAGTTATGCTATATTGTAGGCTAATTATGGCACATTAGACATAGTATGCTGATTATGGCACAGTAGGCATAGTGTGCCACAGTGGGCACTGTAGCTAAGTAGGCACAGTACAACATCAGAATATGACATATAGTGGCTTATTACGGCACAGTAGGCATAATATCCCACAGTAGGCGCTACAGCTTAGTATGTTATAGTAGGCGTAGTATGACATGGTAGACATAATAGGCCTATAGCATTCGAGTGTAGTATAGCTGGTAGCTTGGCCAAATAAGTAAAGGCGAATTGTTTACGACGACCTTGATTGAATGATCTGGGTTCAACCCGCACCCTGGTCATGCCGTTGCGTCCTTGGATAAGACGTTTTACGATAATTATCTCTGCTTGGTGGCTTTGAACAAGCAGCAAATTCAGTGGGCAAGAATTTGAAGAAATCTACAGGAACGTTGGATCATCGGAAACTCCTTAAGCAGGTGCGGATTTCTCCAATCACGAAGTAGTCACTGCAATAAAAAAAAAGTGCGGATCGTCCAATAAGTTAGCGTCTGATGCTGTCTGGTGACTGGAGGATAAATATGCGCTACAACAACAATATACTGTAGTGGGCTTTTGGCACCATAGGTTAGTAGGAGTACTATGTCATAGTAGGCTTAGTATGGCATTGTAGGCATAGTGTAACATGAAGTAGACTTGTTATGGCACCCTAGTAAGCATAGCATGTCACAGTAGGCACTGTAGCTTACTATGGCACAGTAGGCATAGTTGGCTTATTATTGCACAGTATCCCACAGTAGGCACTGCAGCGTAGTATATTATAGTAGGGATAGCATTACACCTTAGTAAGCAGATTATGACATACAGGAGGCTTGTTATGGAAAATAGGCATAGTATTAGTAAGCATAGTGTGCCACAGTAGGTGCTGCAGCTTTAGTATGACATTGTAGGCATAACATGGCACCCTGGTAGGCATAGTATGGCATACAGTAGGCTTATTATGGCACAACAGGCATAGTAGGCCAAAGTGGGCACCGTAGCTTAGTAGGCATAGTCAGTGGCGGATTTAGGGGGGGATGGGGGGATGCATCCCCCCCACCAGCCTAAAAGAAACGATTTTGGCCGAAAAATCAGCCTCTGTTTCGAATAATTCGGCTCCATTTCGGGATGCATCCCCCCCCACCGACCTAAACGTAACTAACTTTTTTTTGGAGACCACCTAATTTTGGGCGAAAAAAACGTTTGAATTTCCGATTTCGGCCGAAAAATCACTCTCAGTTTTGGTGAAGACATCCGAATTTTTGAGGTTTTGTGCTTCAAATCCCCCCCCACCAAAATTTTCTGGATCCGCCACTGGGCATAGTATGACATATAATTGGCTTATTATGGCACAGTAGGCATAGAATAACATAGCTCGGCAATTAGACCTACAATGCATAGCTTTTCCATGAACTATCACCGTAACGAGGTGGAAAAGTCTATGTGCATCAATGATCTGCAGAGCTGTACTAGCTGGAGATTCAATTCTCCTGAAAGGGTTACCCATGCCAGATAGGTCTAATGGTAGAAGCAAGACGAAGTATAGTTCAAATCAAAATAGTTGGAAAACTTAAAACCTGGGTTGGTTATGCCCATCAGCTGTGGTAAGCATATAACCTAGGAGAAGGACAACTCTAATATAAAACCTCTCCGCAGTTAGATTAAACTGCAAAACAAATCATGATAAGCACAAATAATGAAAATTACGTGAACGACGTTAATGGGGCCACCTTCACAAGTGGAACCTCGTCCGGCAGGGGAGCGCCTAGGGACTCCCAGGTCGTCATTCAGCGAAACCCCTATGGCGTTCGAGTCTTAGGCAGAGGGGCTCGTTCGAAAAATAAGCGACAATCTCCACCAGCCAGCCCTAGTGGCAGCTCCACCAATGTGCCCGCTACACGTTTGGAGAGGCGAATGGAGGCAGCGCAGAGTATTCGTACTCGAGATAATGTCGCACACTCACGGGTCAACCATCACCAACTGCTGTTGGGCAATTGGAATATCCTCACCCTCAGAGGAAAAGAGCTAGAATTGGTTGAGGAAGCAAAGTGGTATCATCTCGATATTATCGGAGTTTCTTCAACCAAACGACGTGGCTCTGGAACTGTGGATCTGGATGGTGGATGAAAACTCTTCTATTCTGGTGCTGATCCTAGTATGTCTGCACAAGCGGGTGTGGGGATTCTCACAAGACCCCGTTTGTCAGACTGTGTGTCAGATTGGATTCCTTTGGGATCACGGGTCTGTATGTTGAAGCTCAAGGTATTGGATCGGTCATTGTGCCTATTGCAGGTATATGCCCCCAATGCCACGAGTGAATATCAGGCTTTTGTGGATGAAGTAAATGATGCTCTTCTACGAGTATCAGCTACTGAATCTACAGTCCTTACGGAGGATTTTAACGCACATGTTGGAACAGACACAGATACGTGGAAGGGTGTGATCGGAAAACATGGAGTCACTGGACTGAATGAGAACGGAAGGTATTTATTGCAGCTCTGTTGTACCAACGGACTCCGCATCATGAATACCTTTTTCCAGCACAGAGAGGTTCACAAGTATACGTGGTATCGACCTAGTATGGATCAAAAATCTTTGATAGATTTTTGCATAGTTTCGTCAGATTTGTTTTCTGATGTGCTGGACGTTCGAGTGAAGCGAGGTGCTGAATTGTCAACTGATCACCATCTGGTAGTATGTTCCTTACGACTTTCGAAACCTTGGCCAAACAAGAGATCCAACAGGTCGTCTGTGACTTACTGGATCAAATGGGAGGCTTTGGAGGACAAAGAAGTAAGAAAACAGTTTGCATCCAGTATATCATCTAAGTTCAGACAACTTCCTGATGTATCCGAGGACATCGAGAGGGAATGGCTGCTGTTCAGATCAGCAATCATTTCATCAGCTGCTGAAAGTTGTGGGCGAAAACGGCTTAGAGTGGTGGGCGATAATGAGAAAAGAACACCTTGGTGGAACCAAGAGGTTAAAGAAGCTATTCGAGCAAAGAAAGGTGCGTTCAAGGCCTGGCTACAGGACAGATCGTCATCTGATTTGCAATCCCGGTACACTGAGGCGCGAAAAACGGCAACTTCGGCAGTAAAGAAATCCAACGGAGAATTCATGGGAAGAGTTTGGTCGTCGGTTGGATTCCAACTATTTTTCGGCAAACAAAGTATTTTGGCAGACCATCCGCCGTTTACGTGGCAAAAGATCGAGTATCACGTACTCCATCAAGGATTCTGACGGAAACATTCTAACGGATGAGAATGAAATCCTTTCACGATGGAGAGAATACTTTGAAGATCTTTTGAATCCTGTAAAGGCATCGACTCGTGACACATCTAGGGGAGGACGAAGTTTTCACTTCAGCAGAAGTGGCAACTGCAATTAAAGGGATAAAATCTGGAAAAGCTGCTGGTGAAGATGAAATCAGACCCGAGATGTTGAAAGCACTGACTGGAGAAAGAATTCTCTGGTTAACACGAGTGTGTCAAGTTGCGTGGAAGCTTGGCAAAACTCCCAGAGATTGGCAAACAGGTGTGATTATTCCGATATTCAAGAAAGGAGATCGCAAGCAATGTACAAACTACAGAGGGATATCACTCTTTAGTTTGCCAGGGAAAGTATATGCCAAATGCCTTGAAAGGAAATGCCGAGAAATAGTGGAATCAAAACTGGAAGATGGTCAGTGCGGTTTTCGTCCGGGTCGCAGCACCACGGACCAAATCTTCACTCTGAAGCAAATCTTCGAGAAATCTTGGGAGTATGGCAAAGATCTCTTTGCATGCTTTGTCGATCTTGAAAAAGCATATGACCGAGTTCCTCGGGATAAACTTTGGAAGGTTTTGCAGGAGTATGGCGTTGATGGTCAATTGTTACGCGCTATTAAGTCATTCTACTGCAGACCGGAGGTTTGTGTTCGGGTAAATGGCAAGCAATCAAAGCCGTTCCATGTGGGTGTTGGACTCCGGCAGGGGTGCGTTTTGTCACCTCTCCTTTTCATTGTTTACATGAATTGGATCGACAAATACAGCCAAGCTGATGAGTGTGCCACGATTGGAAATTGCAAGATTAGTCGTCTGCTATTCGCTGATGATTTGGTTCTGCTTTCCACAGAATCTGGCCTCCAGCGCGCATTAAATAGCTTTGCAGATGCATGCAACACCGCCGGAATGAAAATAAGCACGGCCAAAACTGAGGTACTTCATCTTTCAAGAAACCCTGGTCAGTGCGTATTACAAGTGAATGGAGCGACACTGAAGCAGGTAGAGAAGTTCAAGTATCTTGGGGTTGCATTTACGAGTGACGGAAGGCAAGACGAAGAACTGGATACCCGAATAGGCAAGGCTAGTGCAGTAATGCGAGCTTTGCACTACTCGGTTGTCATGAAACGAGAATTGTCGAAAAAGGCAAAACTCTCAATTTTCAAAGCAGTTTTTGTCCCCATTCTCACTTATGGTCATGAATCTTGGGTAATGACCGAAAGAATGCGATCACAAGTGCAAGCGTTCGAGCTGAGGTTTTTACGAAGAATCGAAGGAGTTACACTGTTTAACAAGGTGCGTAGCTCTGAAATTCGAAAATCTCTTAACATCGAGCCGTTACTTTTCCGAATTGAAAGATCTCAGCTTAGATGGTTTGGCCATGTAAGCAGAATGCCTCAGGAAAGACTCCCCAAACAAGCTTTACATGCCAAAGCAAATGGGAGAAGACCAGTCGGACGACCTAGAACTAGATGGACCAATTTCATTGAGGATCTTGGATGGAATCGCTTAAGACTTCGCCCATGCGAAATGATGGAGGTGATGGAAGACCGTGAGGTGTGGCGGCTCAATCTTGAGCAACTGCCCCCGCAACCCTCACGGAAAAGCGGGCAATGAAAAAAGAAGAAAACGAAGAACTCAAGGCACAATCAAAAACAACAAAAGATTGCAGAGATAATTGTTTTGTTGAATAATTATTTCAATTATTCAATTAAATTCAGTAGCATTTAGCCTACAGTAAACTATCAACTTAAAGCCAGTGCCGTCGTTACGGGAGGGCCAGGGGGGGCGTGCCCTCCCTAACGGCTGCTTGTGCTCCCCCCCCATTTCGATATACTCAAAATACTTTTTTGGAACATCACCATTTTGATGTAATTGAACACCACCATGTGCCCCCCCATTTCGATACACTCAAAATACTTTTTTGAAACATCACGTAGTCTCAAGACAACAGATAATGATGTAAAAAGGAACAATAAGTTCAAACATAATTATCGTCTGACGTTTTTCGAGTTTTTACGAAATTGCTGGCAACCAACTGCTGTAACATAATTTTGATGCAATAATCCGTCATATTTTGTTTAACACGGTGCACACTACAGCAGGTTTTCGTTTCTGCTTATTCGATATTCATTGAGTGTGTCTCAAACCATGGGTCGCGACACACATCTGGGTCGCGAAGTGTTTACCGATGTGTCTCGGAATAGAGATGTAGGCCTACAGAATCGTTTCTTGGTTAATTGTTAGTGATCATGACATGAAATAAAATAAATAATACGTGAACCAAGGGGGTTCCGGGGGGCTAACTAACCCCCAAATACTAGCGTGCAAGAATCTTTTGGACTTGATCGGTAAGTAAGCGGGTTAAGGAGATGGAAAATTTATTTCTTTCGAATGATTTTCGAATTTCAGCAATTTAGTTCTTTCAAATAGCTCTGAAAACGTTCGAAATGTGATCAAAATGGCGCTGAAAAGGCGATTTCTTGCAAAAAAAATTATAAAAATCGCCAAGCGGCTGGAGGCTGCGCTCTCAGACCCCCTACAAATTAATATACGATTAATTTGCACCAGTTTGCTCAGCACGCCACCTAACTGAGACATTTTCGAATAAAAATATTTTAACTTTTGGTTCAAGCCCAACTCCCCCTTTTGGTAAAATCCAACTTTTTTTGTTGAAAGACCAGCTGATTTTGTTTTTTTAAAGCCCATTCAAGATTGTTTCGGTTGCAGTCCTAATAGGTCTTTTTTTAGACATGAATACAGATTTTTTAAAATTGCACATTATTTGTAACCGTACAAGATGAGTTTTAATTCGCAAAATTCAGTCTATTTTAGTGCCCCCTCAATTTCGCATAGTGCCCCCTCCCCCACTACATTTGCTCTGGCGACGGCACTGCTTTAAGTCTTATTTTTGAATCATTTGGAACTTTACAGATAAAGCATAAAAATATAACTGGGTGCCAAAACATTACTCTATCATCGGCATTGAAAGGATGGCAGTTGGACACCAAAGTAGGTTAGGCTGTCATCGTCGCCCTTGTATAGCCCACTGATTTTGGTAGATTTTCGTCCAGCTGTTTATGTTTGTAACTTTATAAGCCTGTTCATTAAATTTTGCGGTAGCTTATAACAGCGTTGTCCGGCTTTGTGCATATGCTTTACTAACTACTCTATTTCGTAATGAGTGGAATGGTCAAAAAAACAAACTAATAGCTTGGTTTGACTTTCTGAAGCAAGCACTTCCAACACAAGCATTGTGTAATGAAGATGTACCGTAGAATTTGCATGTTGGAGAATTTTCATATTGACAAAGCGACCACCAAAGAACCGTCCTTGTAATATTGTAGTTGCGTTGTTTTCAAACTAAACTGTCGCCAATATTAAACTAGCCTATTCACTACTCCATATATTTTTTAACCTAAACTTTTATTAGCAAAGAAGCTCTAAATTTACAGCAGCAGTTTAATAGTATTTGGATTGACAAGCCACGGATTCGAATCTAAATAAACCATTTCAGTATCAGACTTTCTATCTCAAACATTTTTTGTAGCACTTTGAACGCTTGAAACAGTATAGTAAATTACTATTATTTGTACCTGAAAAGGATTCTCGTACAAGAATACATCTGTAAGAAAGCTTAGGGATAACCACCCCGCAAATAATCCAAAGAAAAATGAACGGTATGGTACCCACCATAACATAGTTCTTCAAAAATTTTGTAACTAGAGTAAACTACACTATTTGTTAGACAAAGAAGATAAAGTTACAATTTTTCTTTATGATAAGCATAATTTCCTTTATTCATCCTCATTTATAACGAACAGTGCAATCTCCAACTTTATACTTTGTAATTTTAATGATTTATTGTACCTGATATTTAGTTATTGTCAGAGATGGGCGCTAGCGGCGCAATTATTGCGCCGCAAATATTTCACTTGCGATAGCGCTTGCGCCACAAGTATTTCAGTGATTTTGAGCGCAATCGCGCAAGCGCAATTCAAATTCGATTAAGAATAATTTTTTTCCAACGACTGTGATTAAAGTTTAGAAAAAACATTGACGTGGAAGATTCATAAAAGCCTCGTCATGGGAAATTACAGTACATTCGTCTACTGCTTGCGAAACTTCGATATAGAATACACAACAGGAGTTTTTTTTCGCTAAAACTTTTTCTCTGAAATATTTTGCCGATTTTTTAAAATTTAAAATTTTTCAATTGCGTATTTCAAAAAATGTTTCCAAAATCAAATTTTATAGATAAAAACTATTTTCATAATTGTCTTTCCACAAATACGCTACTGATTCCTAAAAATTTTTTTAAATATTGTTTTGGGAAAAAATTTAACGCATAACTTGCAAACTGTCTTAGGTCTTACCGTAATTCGAATAATAAGAAACACCAAAAACTATAAATTGCTATTTTTGTTGCTAGTCTGAAAAACTTGAAAGGTGTTTCTCGCAGAAGTGCAGCATCGGTATAGCTCTTAATTAATATACTCAGATGGTTCAATTTCTTTAAACAAAAAGATGATTTTTGTAGCATGCTCCAGTCGTCAGAGAGTGATGCTAATTGCTCCAGAAGCATACATGCACAAATGCATTGGTAGCTCTTAAGAAAATAGACATAATGTCACAATCTGGATCAGCCTCTGGTTGTTAGAAAAAATGACTACGGATGGGATTCGAACCCATACCCGCAACAACCAGAGACATACACTGGTTTGGAAGTCGCGGAAGTCCTTCAACGCAGAACAGGCGTTAGACCACTCTGCCACCGTAGCTATGGGTTAAAACAAACATGTTAATCTTGACTCGGTGCACTGAGATTTGAACGGTCACACTTGAGTTCCGATGTTCGCGCTGTGCGGGTGACAAGTTCCTAAGATTGTTGATCAACATTCTACTCGTCGGTATGGCTCTTAGTTGATTCAATTTCTTTATACAAAACGCATAATGATCTTTTTAGCATCCTCCATTCGTCAGAGCAGAGTGATGCTAATTGCTCCACGAGCACAAATACATTGAAGCTAGTAATCAATTTTCTTGAAGAGCCATTATAGAAAAAAAAGTGACTTCGAAGTCGTTCGCAGGTTCGCTTGCCACCACATGAAGACTTTAGTGGTGGAAATTAACATCCCCTATTCCTTTAAGTGCGGGTGTTTCGCGTTATTTTTCACTGTTCTTCGCCCAAAGTGAAAGGAGTTAAGCTTAGCGCGTTTTCAAACGCTTGTATTTTTGAAAGGAAATCAACAATTTTGTTTACTATTTGGTAGCGCGCATAACTTGTTTTCAATACTGGTTTCGTACTATAACCTACAGTGCAGTTTGAGCAGTGAGTCAATCAAAATTATACTTTCAAAAACGTCACACTTGCGCGTGCGCTTGCGATTGGGCGTGCGGAGCAATTATTTTGGGTGGATTGCGGAAACGCTTGCGCCGCAAGAATTTTAGAGTAGTTGCGAGTGTGCTTGCGATGCAGCTACGGTGACTTACGCAGCTCACCTCTGGTTATTGTCGTCTCCAAGGCAGATATCCGATTCAGGTTTTTAGAGCAAAAGATGTCGCCAGCAGCATTGCCGTGTTGGCCAAGGGCCACGGCATTATTGCAAATAAACCTAAAACGTTAAAACCATGGCTGTTATATAAGCGGTCCCAGAGATGGCAACAGCGCAGCGTACGCGGCAGCGCTGTTGTTAGTGCACCGCACCGCGCAGCGTGGCAACTAAAATCTGCTTTACGTAACAGCGTCAGCGCAGCGCCGCGTACAATAATTTTTTACATTTTTTTTACAATTATTGCTGGTGATTTTCCCTCTATGAACAATAATGGTTAGTCTAAATGTAACTATTATATGAATTGAAGACAATGCATGTTACTGAAACAGTAAAAGGTGCCTTCAGTTCAAGTTTATTATTTCAGAATTCGAAGCATTCTAGAATCGGCTATTTTGGCTACAACAAACTTGGTTTTTATCGGCTGAACATGTTTCTTGACACCAACAAAAAGACTTTGGTTTTGGTAGGTTAGACTAGGAAAGGTTTAGGACGTTCGGTGAAAAGATGAAACAAATGCAGACAAATGTAGAAGAAACAGGTTTGTGGGAAACAATCATCAGAGTAGAGGCACAAAACAAAGCCTAGCGACATACCCACCCTGTATGCAGTAGGCCTATGATATTGGTACAAGCCCAAGGCTAGACAACAGTTTCTGCTACACATGCGCTTGCATTTCAGAGTGGCAGAGTTAGTTCAGCGTAGCCAATTCGTCAACAGGTCATGGCATCAACGATTAGGCTTTCGGTCCTAAGTCTGTAGCCTATCTCAGATCTGGTAGGCCTATGTAGTAGAGTAGGAAGACTAGGCTACACGAAGTTCCAATGTCAGAATAGCCTACGTAGTAGCAAAATTTATTCCACAATCAAATACACATGCAAACGGCAAAGGTATACTGGTACCGGTAATACATAGGGTAGTAACATACAAGTGTACTAGTAGCTTGTGACAGCATGCAGAGCACGTACGGTAATACCTTATATTTCATTATTTGAGCTACTGGTTTAGGATTAGTACAGTAGTTGCATGGAATCATCAGGTAGACTGGTAGATTGTTTTTGATTGCCAAAACATGGTACAGAAAAACTGATAGGAATCACGCACAAGGCAGATTAAACCTGATGGCCTAGAATTAAAACGATTGATCTCCCGTCGCATGTTTTTTAGTTTTTACTCGACCATTTTTAAGTTAAGAGTGCAAAGTTTCAGACTTTTACGTATAACTCGAGAATGGCTTGGTCTAGGTACATGAAATTTTGACAGCAGTTTGAGATTCAAAAGTTATTTGTTTGTGCCGAATTTCAATTCAATGAGTCCCGTAACTTCAGGTTTAGGACCCGAAAACTACCCCAAAAGCTTGGTGTAAAAAGCGGTTCTATTCAACAACGGCTTAAATACGGCAAAAAAATATTTCACATGGTTAAATATTGTAAGATAACCTGTCATCCCTATTTACCTTTTTAGCCGCAATGAGTTTTTTTGCTTTCTAAATTTTGTGCACTCTTCTCCTAAACCACACAACATCGATATCTAATTTTTGTGTAAATTTGTTGAGCTACAAATGCAATTTTATCTCCTGAAATTTTTTTACTTTTGAGGCTTCTCCCCCAGAACCCCCCCAAAATGGGGCCCTAAAAAATTATTTTTTTAATTGCTCAAGCTAGGGTGATAGAAAACTTGCATTGCTGACAAACTGCTCATTAATGTTCAATTACCAGATTACAATTTTTTTCATTGTGACTCCCCGACTACATAAGTGCCGGTAGGTGATTACGTTAAACAAAACTTACAATTCGAATTTAACAAAGAATTTAAATTAAATGTGTGGAGGGAGTAGAAGAATTTTGGCTGGAATTTTCAGGCAGCGGATCTTTTAAAGAATCACTACGTATACTTGGATGCCTCTTCAGATATCCTTGGCAAAAAAAAAAACTACGAAGACGTTTTAAACCAAATTCAGCGATTGTCTAGCGGACTCCGATTCAGCAGATAAACAACAATTTATCATATTGTCGGCGATATGAATATCAACACTCGCTGAGACCGGCCAGTTGGTCGAGCGCGTTGGTCTCTGGAGCGGGAGGTCTGAGGTTCAAATCTCAAGTTGGTCAAATCGGGCACAGCGTTGCCAACGGCTCGCCACCGAACATTTCTACGAAAGGAGTTGTGTTGCCCGGGCGCAATGACCGAGATGAGCCCCGCAACTCATTACATGCTTCATCGTAATGCAGCGTGTATAATGAAAACTTTGATTTGATTTAAACACTCACGGTGCAGCAACTATCAAGAAAACATTGCTAAGAAATATAAATTAATCTTAAAAACAATAATTGTTTTTCTGCAAAACTTCTGCGACCGGTGTTACGCAAAATTCGAAAACAGAATATGATCAAGTTTTAACTGATCAAAAATTTTTGCATTTTTTTGCAAAAATAACTTATTGTTGGGGCAAATTTAATAAAAAATAATGCTTTTAAAACGTGGCATAGAAATTGGCAGCGCAACGTGATGCAAGTGTTTGCATTAATGAGCTATGTGGGAGGTGGCTAATGATAACATTATAGCTCTCTTGTTTACATGCTGGTAAATCATAAAATCCTATTATTGAATAAAGCTCTGACGGAGTAATCTATTTCGTGTATATTTTTATAGAGAAAAAGTAATTGGGGGGGGGGCTAAAGGAAAGATATTTGAGAGAAATGATTGGTAATTAATTGACTAATGCTAAATAACGCCCCCCTCCCTTATTTCTAAGTTTATAATATACGAGTATTGGCTGATAAAACATATGGTTGGCGTTTTTACGCTAGCGATCAAATCTTATTTTTGGGCATTTTTCAAAATTTTCATTGATTTGGGACTTTTATTTTTGACAAATTAGCCTTCCCCCCTAAATATATGTTTCAAAAGATGCTTTAAATCACTTTTTGGCCCATTCCAGCGCAAAAAAAAGCAGTCTCAGAAGAGCTGAAAACGTGATATTTTCTTTATTCTGCATTTTCGTTGACAGACCAATGAGGGAGCTATAGCCCCCACAGTTCCTCCCTGGCTACGCTACTGGTCACAATCGGATTCTGATAATCGTTGAGCGAGGGACGAGCGCCTGAGCTTGTTAACTTATACTCTCACTTGACGAGTTGATTCTACTCAAGATCTGTACCATTAACCAACTGCAGTATTTACAACTTTCTGTTCTAAAATCTAAACGGATTTTCAGCCTTATTTGTTCGTTCTTAAGTTTATGGAGAAAAAGCGACGCAAATAGATTCTTACTCGGCTAAAAGCTGTTTTTTGTTTTAGATCATGATTATTGATTGCTGTTTGACAAAATACCAATTATTCAAGCAGGTTCTTGAGTTAACAGATTTTCAACGATAGTGTTAACCTCGTGAGCTATCTCCTTTTGATGCCGCTCAAATTTCTCCCAAGCATAGTTACGAATAACCTTTCATTATGTGTGAGATTAAGACTAGAGAACTACCAAGTTTTTTTATTTCATTTTTGTCTTGATAACAGGTTAGTAAATACTGCATGCTATTATCATTTATGGTAACTTAAAGTAGCGGCAACTAACAAGGCTTTTTAAGTTGTTCATATCAGAGTAACGAAGTAGTTCTACTTGAGTAGTCTACTTATTATTTGCTGTAACAAGCAACTTTAGGCACTTTCTGTTACTGCTACTTCTACTAACTTCAAGTAATATTTTCTTGGAGTAACGCTGCTTGAGTAGAAATGACTTTAACTAAAGTAGAAGTAGATACGTACGCCAATCTTAATTGATGATTTTACCAAAATTTGAAGTAAAAAGATTTTTTTTTATTTCATTTTATCTGGCAACTCTGCTTATCAAAGACATGTTCGTAAGGTAAGCATTCTTATACATATTTTTCACCGGTTACAATCACATCTGACGTCATAGATCGAACAACAAAGTAGGTTAAATTTAGGTTAGGGATGGTTATGGTTAGTTTTAGAGATAAGGTTAATCCTAATCTAAACTTAACACTTTCTGACCCTAACTAACACTAACTCCAAGCCAAAATAGCATCACAACAGCAAACTCTCCAAACATAAAAACACGCTAAAAGGGCAATCAGGTTGGAAATTTTTTTGCTCGATTTTTTCTCAAAAATTTTGACAAATCTAAAGACCAACTTCACCAAATTTGAGCTTTCTACGACCTTCCGTTCCCGAGATATAACAGATTAGATTTCCCCTCAGAAAGGCTATTTCCTCTTAGAAATTTTGCCAGGGTTGCTAATTAGAAAAAAGTTTCAAAAAATTGATTGCATGTTCTTGATTCTCCATAAATATTTGGCGGCAGAGATATTGCAAAACAAAGCGCAGGTTTAGAACTGTAAAATTAGCTGGTTTTCAATAAATGTAAGCCAGCTTTCCAGAAGTTACTCTTCTGTCACAATACTAATAAAATGGCAACACTAAAGTAAGTGGAAAACGGCTAATTTTGAACTGCAATAACTGAACGGTAAGGCGTAGAAACATCAAATTTGGTGAGAATGCATTTTAGACATATCCCAACATTTTGGTCAAGAGTGAAAAACTTGACTCGAAAGCCCTTTGAAATTCGAAAGTACTGTACTTTCTACTTTCATTACTTAAAGTAATATTAATTTTGACTACTTTCCTACTTTTACTTAAATGAGGACTAAAGGCAAAATCATTGGGGGTATCTAGAGTTAGACTAATTGCTTTAGACTAGATTGGCGTTGAATCCGTCCTTCTTGACCCAGCCGTTCCAGAGATATTCTACTCCAAACACGACGTAGGGGTCTCTATAATGCTATAAATTTTAATAATTTCTCTTGGCAACCCTGAAGTTTAATTGTTTGCATGCAATCTTGCCTAAAGGTTCCAGCGCAGAAACCTAGAAAAAAGCCACCAGAACGGCGACCACCTAAAACAAGCAATACGAAATAGCTGTTTTCCTGTAAAATTCGAATATGCAGCCTTCGGATTACCAGTTCACTGCTCTACCACGTGAGCTAGAGAAAACGTCTCCTCGCATGCCCAGATTTGGGTATTTAAAGCGAGCAATTTCTTGTATTGTACTATGATGTTAACAATATTTTAAAATGTGGCGTTTATTTGACGTTTGCGTGGCCAGAGTTTTAATGCCGAGTCGTTTACATGTTATCTGGCCTAAAGGCTACCTGCGCGGAACCCCTAGGGAAGAGCCACCAGAACGGCAACTACTTAAAACAAGCAATGCGAAAAAGTTGTCTTCCCACAGGATTCGACCCTGCAACCTTCGGATTACCTGTCCACTGCTCTACGACTTGAGCTAGAGAAGACCTCTTCTCACATGTTCAATTTTGGCTATTTAAATCCAGCAACGTGCTTTTGCTATGATGTTGAAAAATGACAATTTAATTGTGATCTTTTGGCGTTTGCAGGCCAGAGTTTTTATCTTTAATCGTTTGCGTGCATTCTGGCCCAGAGGCTACGAGCGCGGAAGCCCAGGAAAGAGCCACCTGAACGGCGAAAAACTTAAAAACTAACTTAAAAAACTCTTAAAAACTAATGTGTAATCGTTTGCGTGCTTTCTGGCCTTAAGGCTAAGAGCGCGGAAGCCCAAGGAAGACTTATGTGGATGTTGTTCTGGCGGCTCGTCTCAGGGCTTCCGCGCTTGTAGCCATTTGGCCAAAAAGTACGTAAACGATTGCCTTCAAACGCCAAAACATCACAATTAAATTATTGATTTTCAACTTAAGGAAGCTGTTCGAGCAAAGAAAGATGCGTTCAAGGCCTTGCTACAGGACAGATCGTCATCTGATTTGCAATCCCGGTTCACTGAGGCGCGAAAAACGGCAACTTCGGCAGTATAGAAACCCAACGGAGAATTCATGGGAAGAGTTTGGCGTCGGTTGGATCCCAACTATTTTTCGGCAAACAAAGTATTTTGGCAGACCATCTGCCGTTTACGTGGCAAAAGGTCGAGTGTCACGTACTCCATCAAAGATTCTGCAGGAAACATTCTAACGGATGAGAATGAAATGCTTTCACGATGGAGAGAATACTTTGAAGATCTTTTGAATCGTGACACACACGAAGCGACATATTTAGGGGTAGAGGAAGTTTTCACTGAAGCAGAAGTGGCAACGGCAATTAAAGGGATAAAATCTGGAAAAGCTGCTGATGAGGACAAAATCAGACCTTAGATGTTGAAAGCGCTGACTGGAGAAAGAATTCGCTGGTTAACGCGAGTGTGTCAAGTTGCGTGGAAATATGGCAAAACTCCCAGAGATTGGCAAACAGGTGTGATTATTCTGATATTCAAGAAAGGAGATCGCAAGCAATGTACAAACTACAGAGGGATATCACTCTTTAGTTTGCCAGGGAAAGTATATGCCAAATGCCTTGAAAGGAAATGCCGAGAAATAGTGGAATCAAACTAGAAGGATGGTCAGTGCGGTTTTCGTCCGGGTCGCAGCACCACGGACTAAATCTTCACTCTGAAGCAACTCTTCAAGAAATCTTGGGAGTGTGGCAAAGATCTCTTTGCATGCTTTGTCGAGCATATGACCGAGTTCCTCGGGATAAACTTTGGAAGGTTTTGCGGGAGTATGGCGTTGATGGCCAGTTGTTACGTGCCATTAAGTCATTCTACTGCCGACCGGAGGTTTGTGTTCGGGTAAATGGCATGCAATCAAAGCCGTTCCATGTGAGCGTTGGATTGTTGTTGTTGTTGTAGCGCATATTTATCCTCCTGTCACCGGACAGCGTCAGACGCTAAGTTGTTGGACGATCCGCACACTTTTCATTACCAGGACTACTTTGTGATTGGAGGAATCCGCACCTGCTTAGGAGTTTCCGATGATCCAATGTTCCTGTGGATTTCTTCGAATTCTTGTCCACTGAATTTGCTGCTTGTTCGAAGCCACCAAGCAGAGGCAATCATCGTAAAGCGTCTTATCCAAGGACGCAACAACGTGACTAGGGTGCGGGTTGAACCCAGACCATTCGATCAGGGTCGTCGTAAAAACGACGCCTTTACCCATTCGGCCACGCTGCCGACCGGCAAAGGTGCGTTTCGTCACCCCTCCTTTGCATTGTTTACATGATTTGGATCGACAAATGCATCAAGCTGATGAGTGTGCCACAATTGGAAATTGCAAAATCAGTCGTCTGCTATTCGCTGATGATTTGGTTCTGTTTTCTTCCGCAGAATCTGGCCTCCAGCGCCCATTGAATAGCTTTGCAGATGCATGCAATACCGCCGGAATGAAAATAAGCACAGCCAAAACTGAGGTACTTCATCTTTTAAGAAACCCTGATCAGTGCGTGTAACAAGTGATTGGAGCGACACTAAAACAGGTCGAGAAGTTCGAGTATCTTAGGGTTGCATTTACGAGTGATAGAAGGCAAAACGAAGAACTGGATACCCGAATAGGCAAGGCTAGTGCAGTAATGCGAGATTTACACTACACGGTTGTCATGAAACGAGAATTGTCGAAAAAGGCAAAGCTTTCTACTTTCAAAACAGTTTTTGTCCCCATTCTCACTTATGGTCATGAGTCACGGGTAGTGACACAAGATTGCAAGATAAAGAGTACTATCATAAGTGCAAGCGTCCGAAATGAGGTTTTTACGAAGAATCGAAGAAGTTACACTGTTTAATAAGGTGCGTAGCTCTGAGTTTCAAAAATCTCTTTAACATCGAGCCGTTACTTCTCCGAATTGAAAAATCTCAGCTTAGACGGTTTGACCATGTAAGCAGAATGCCTCAGGAAAGACTCCCCAAGCAAGCTTTACTTGCCAGAGCCAATGGGAGAAGACCAGTCGGACGACCTAGAACTAGATGGACCAATTTCATTGAGGATCTTGGATGGAATCGCTTGGGACTTCACCCGTACAAAATGATAGAGATGATCGAAGACCGTGAAGTTTGGCGACCATGGAAAAGCGGGCAATGAAGAAAGAAGAAAATTTTCAACATCATAGCAAAAGCAAGTTGCTGGGTTTAACTACCTGAATTAAGCATTTGAGGAAACATCCTATCTAGCTCAAGTGGCCGAGCAGTGGACCGGTAATAGTAACACAAATGCTGCGGGTTCGAATCCTGTGGGAAGATAACTTGTTCGCATTGCTTGAGGGAGGACAACTTTTTCGCATAGACCAGAAGGCATGCAAACGATTGATTAAATGTTAAAACTCTGGCCTGCAAACGTCAAAACTCCACAATCAAATTGTTAATTAAAATAACTTTGCAACCCAGAATGGCGACTTAGTTTAAGCGTCATACGATTATTATTACACAATTATTATTATTGCTTCACAATTGATCAGCAGCAATAGTATAGTTTTATTTTAACCGCATACGAGCAACAACAGTACACATTTTTTAGACATAACTTAATTTTCGAGAAATTTCTGGCCTGGCTTTGGCTTCAAATGACCTTTCAGGTCCGGACCTGTGCTAGTCGACATGTTTACAACTCTTTTACACGGAGGGGCATTTTGTCCCCCCTCTCGGTTTTTTGGTAATGAACCCCTTCAAAACAAGATTTTATGTCGAATTGACTAAACTTTGCGTCAAATTTCATTACGAATAACTCCTTAAAATTTGAAGTTGTTAACGTAATGGTAAGTTTCTCGATTTTTGAAGTTTTTCAAAGTCACTTTCCGAATCTGAGCATTTTTTGGCCAATATTTAACTTAAATAAGGTCATAAGATGTTATTGTGACGCAACTAATTTTTGGCTTAAGGCGAGTTTAGATTCTCGCGTTGCGTTGCGTTGCCTTTCGCGCTCAGTTTGGAAGAAAATAAAACTTACAAAAGGGTTTACATTCTTGCGAAAGCGTTAACGCAGAGGCTGTGACGTATAGCGACCACTAGTGCTGATGAAATGGGTTTCATAATGTTGCATTGCGACGCGTGTACGTCAGAGCAGTTCTTGGTCGTGATTGGTCAAAAAAAAAGTTGATCATTCTTAAACACAGCAATTGGAGAAAACTGATATCATTTGCACACGACCTCGAGGAGAGCATAGCAGTGGGCTATTGATGCAAATCTAAAGTTGCTGTTAGAGCAGTCGATTAGGTGTTTGTGGAATGTTAGTTTGCTTTTCATCGGCTATTGAAAAGAAAAAAGGATAGTCTACACAATGATCAATAGAAGAATTAGTGACAAAACAAGGCAGGCTAGGCTCTTTTCAAGAATAGAAAATACATCAGTAAGGCAAAAATATTAAAGATTAGCAACTCTATTAGCAGATTAGTCTAGCCTATCTAATTGTATTGCCAAACCAATCGGTCCCTCTCTTGTTCCAGCTTACACTGTTCATGGCACCAGCATTTGTAAGCCTAGCAGTCTTTACTTAAGTTGTTGACAAACTGTTGAAGTGTTTGGGCAGTATTATTGGCTGTCTTTTCCAGTTTCCGAAAAATGATTAATTTTGTCTTGGGTCTCAATAGCCTAGTCAATAACTTAATTGTTTATTGTAGGCTATGTTGTTGGAATTAATTTGAATTATCTTATCTAATTGGCTGATCTTATAATTTATTTAATTTGATTTGAAATCTACGGCTACTACTACTAATCTACTGGTGCTGCAGCACTGTTGACCATTACAGATTTTGCAACGAAGCTCAGCGTACCTTAGATAGAATGACTATTTATTTGTCTAGCTTGCTTGGCCTTTCAATAGCAAATGCATTTCAACTGCAGTTTTCAGCAATGCAATGAGCAACTATCAATACGAACAAGAATTAAACATCAATTGGTTATTGTCACCGATTCAAACTTTTTTCACTGAATTAGCTTTGCTGGTAACCAACAGCAAACAAAATTAAATTAAATTTCGTGAGAACTTGCCAAATTCTCAAAAGTTTAGGGGACCTACACAAAGTGGTCGCTCACAAGGCAGTCAACGATAAATTATCAGGTTTGTCAAAAATCAGCTCCATATTTTAATGCAATCACAAACACGAAAAAATTGTCTACACTGGTACAAATCCATAGATCACACAGTTGCAAATGAGCTATTGCGACGCGTTTCGACCTTGCTCAAGGGTCTCATCAGGCAAAAAAAAACAACTATGAAAGTCTTCAAAAAGTCAGGTAAGCACAACAATGGAAAATTTTTTTTTTACAAGCGCATAAGTAATTACATCAAAACCTGCAGTACAACTCCAAATACGGGCAGGTTTGCCAGAGTAAAGGGTTGGGCTAAAAAGCACAAATGCAGCATTGCATGTGACCACACAACAGGGCGACTTATAAAGACAAGATCAAATAAAATTTCGTGAGAACTTGCCAAATTCTCAAAAGTTTAGGGGACCTACACAAAGTGGTCGCTCACAAGGCAGTCAACGATAAATTATCAGGTTTGTCAAAAATCAGCTCCATATTTTAATGCAATCACAAACACGAAAAAATTGTCTACACTGGTACAAATCCATAGATTACACAGTTGCAAATGAGCTATTGCGACGCGTTTCGACCTTGCTCAAGGGTCTCATCAGGCAAAAAGAAAAACTATGAAAGTCTCCAAAAAGTCAGGTAAGCACAACAATGGTAAGCAAAATTTTT
>OZ014477.1:28628523-28697088 GCA_963965965.1 Trididemnum nubilum | reverse complement strand
AGATGTTAAAGCTGAGAAGCACAGTTGCAGAGAACAGTTAGTCAAAGCGGTCTCTTGTGAAAGAATGCAAGGCTTCAAACTCCAAATTGTCAAAATTAGTACCCAGCAGTAGCAAATGAATGTTAGAGGAAGTGGGCAAGATGGGCAAAGTTTAGGCTTTGCTCCTGTTTTGAGTTGAAGCTTTGAAGGAGTGATTCAACATCGATAGGTAATGATGGTTAGTGCGAGTGCAAATGAATGCGGAAAATATTTGCATTTTTTCGAACTACCTGCAGTAAGACAGAAACATGTTAATTTTCTTGGTCGATCGTAGCTTATCAAGTAAAACGTAACTTGTACACTGTCTTTCCGGTTTCCAAAGTGCTCAATGGACAAGGACGAAAGCCAGTAAACGGTACAAGAAGTTCAGCCGAAAATTAAAAATGATTAAAATTTAAAAACCCCACGACAGGCTGTTTCCTCGATCTAATGGGTTCGTCAGATGGGGTGGAAACTAGACAAAAACAAAACAGTAAAACCTCAGTACACCAGCCATGTCTCCCCCTCCCCGCACCGGAAGCTCTGTGACGGGAGCGAGCCAAGGCTGACCCACAGGGCTAACTGTGGCACAGAGGCCGCAACCCGGGTCGGCGATGAGGAGCCGCTGCTGACACAAAACACTGTAAGCACCAATTGTGGAGGCTAAGCATCTTAATTAAACATTGCTTATGCGCTGCTGCACGTCAATCAGATGTTGTGAAAAAACGCTGTCAAAATTTCAAACGCTGTGATAGATACAAAGTGGCATTTTATGCCACAGTGATGAAACGATTTGCGCTAAATGTGATTTGATTAGGTTGATGATTTCTCAGTTTATGCTGAGCTTTGTGTCGACATTCTGCTACAAGTAAAATCTTATATTTGAATTGACTTAAAGGAGGTGAAGCATCCTGGCAATTACGGTAGTTTGCATAATAGCTTAAATCAAAAAATAACTTTTGGAATTTTTTTGTTCTCATTTTGGGGCTGCGGTTGCGAAGATATTCAACAAATGCAAAGAGTTTTCCCCCTAAAAAGTTTTTGGAAACCCTGACTCTGTTTTCTCAGCCTGAACTTTTAGGAAAAAAGAGACTGAATAATATTTAACCTTCCAGTAATATCACATGACCTATCCGCAGCCACCGTACTAATGTGCTCAGATATTTCAGTTAATATGTTATGACTTTCTTACATCACTCTTGCTTTTCAGTTCAAAGCTAAATAGCTAAATAAATTGTGTTGATTGGACAATCCAATTTTAGTAAACTTCTCTCTTTTTCTGGAAATTCGCGCTGGGAAAACAAACTCAGGGTTTCCAAACATTTTGGGGGGGATATCTTTCTGTATTTGTTGAACATCTTTGTCACCGCAGCCCCAAAATAAGAACAAATAATTTCAAAAACTATAATTCGAATTTAGCTATTGTAAAGTGCAAACTACCGGAATTGGTTGAATGATTCATTTCCTTTAAATAGCTCATATTGATATTTTTTTAAAGAGGCATTGAACGTTAATTTAACTCTTCTATTATGTGTGAAGCAAAATTTTACATTTTTAAAGTTTTTGTGAGACTAATTTCAGAATTTTGCCACTTTTATATTGAAAAATACTTACATTTCTTTTTTCCCTATTTGTTGCATTCCTTTCATTTCATAAATAATTTTTGAATCCCTGATCCGTAACTGCGTATGTTGCTATCAGCGATGGCGGAACCAATTTAAAGTGGGGTTTCGCCTATTGCGCATATTGTGTGGTCAGGCGAGTGACCAGGATTTTTCTAAAGGGTGGCTTAAATCCCAACTTAAACTCTTTTTGTTCAACAAATGCCTCATTTTTTGGTGTTGAGGAAATATTGGTGCAGCTTAAGCATATCTCGAACGGAGTTTTGCATTATTTTGCAATATTTTGGAAAAAATACCATTTTAACGCTGTTTGAATTACATTTCGCTCGTTTTCAGAGCCATTCGGTAGAACTTAGAGCCTTAAATTTTAAAGCCAGTTGAAAAATTAAATCCCCTTCGCCCCCTCTCCTTTTAGTCATAGGTCAAGTCCAAAACACGCTTAAACCTTCATTGCTTGCATTTCTTGTTAAATTTTGTAAATAACTTGGCTAAGAGGGGAGCTGAAGCCCCCTTAGCCCACCTCCTGGTTGCGCCACTACGTGTAGCTATAACTACAAGCTGAACGCGATTTTCATTGTTTTAGCTCCAACTATTGCAATTTAATAAATTCACTCAAGGATACGGAACCAATGCATTTCGATTTAATACTATAGAGTGCGCAGTGCGCGTATAAACATCATTCAAGCCTAATAATGTTTAAGTCCCGCTGTATAAACATAGACTCTTTATTTAGTGGAGTAGAAGCAGACGCGCGAATAGAAACAGATAAGCATTGAAGAAAAAAGTTTGCTCTTGTTGCGAAGTTTTTTTTGCGGTCGCGATTATTCGACTGATTTGATTAGACATTATCTCAGTGCGAGTGAACCGAGAAGAGAAAAGTCACGCTGGTTGAACGAATCGGTATATTCTAGAAAAATGAACTGTGAAGAAAAAAAACGACAGAACTGTCAGTTTCCAGTCTACTAATAAAAAGTTTATGATCCACCTCCCAGTTAAAAATGTGAGTCTGCTCTTTCTTTTGTTTTAGTCATCTATGGAATGAAGTTGCAAATTCGCTTATTCAAAGGTATTTTTTCAGAAATAAACGTGTAAATTAGCCCCCCTCCCGGGCCCTTTCTGAAAAAAGTGAGAGTCCGGACTATATTATTAAAAATCTAACTCATTTTAGTCAGTATTTGCCACTCTGGGCTATATTAAGATTCAAGAAAGACATTGGGGTCACCTGCGCGTTCCTCCACGTGGTTTATCGATAGGTCTCTAATCGTAAAAAGCAGTAAGATAAATTATCGTTACAAAGCACTAATTTTTTTGAAACTGCTACCCTCACCCCCCCTACTTTTTCAGAACATGTGGCAACTGGCATGGCAATACGATCGAATAACGTCCAGATTACAGCAACTACAAGAGTTTATAGTTAGCTAAGGGTGATATATTCGGTGATATATTCAGCAGTGTACTCAATTTACAAATTCTTCAAGTTAATGCAATGTTTTCTGAAAGTTTTTAATCGGTTAATTTTCGTTGTTATGGCACTAGTGGAACCCGCTGATAACTCGACCACTATTGCGACTATAGAAAACGGTCATCTAACCGGGGCTGTCGCATTAACGGAATCAAACTTTTTTGCGTCATAATTTGATATCGAAATGCCACTGTATTTAAATTAGACAAAACTCTGTTTAATTGGGCAAAATGCTGTTTAATTGGAAAAATGCTAAAACGCGTTGGTTTTTTCACGATTACGCAATTATTTTCACTAGTATTTTTTTTTTAACGCACAGTTTTGATTGAACCGCAGGAACATCCTGTCATTATCATTCAGAAAGCTCTAAAGCGAGAATCGATCAAACGAACGAGTGCTGGTCGCGTTACGAAGTTAACATAGCTAGTTGGGATTGAAAAACGGTAGTGGCGGTTCGAAAATCGGGGTGGCCGCGTTAGCGAGTTTTCGATGCGTTTAAAATAATAGAAAATATTTCGGGACTTAATAAACTAGTCGGTCGTCTAACTGGGCACGTCGCGCTACCGGGATAGTCGCCAATCGGGATTCGATGTATATTTTATTTAATTCCAAATATCTTTTGAAAAAAAAAAGACAAAGCTACAGTATCTTTGCAATTTCTGCGAAAACGTTGATTAATAGCTATTATTACGTAGAAAATCAAAAAATTGTTTCGCGGCTATAGTCCCATGGCCAACAGCTGATTTTGCCCCTAGACTTTGGCCTTTTTTACCTAAGTCCTCCGAATTTCATGTATGCGATTTAATTATTCCTTGCTTATACGCCCAAGAATTTATCCGAGAATTTATTAAAAAGAAAAACAGTTTCCTATAGTTTTCCATATTTGCAGAATACGGTAAGCTACGTCATCTTTTATTTTAACAGTATTTTGTTTCCCTATTGTTACTTGCAATATCATTCACACTTTAAACCACTTTTTTTTTAACTAGAGTGTACAGTACTCCGGTGAATGAAAATTCATACTTAATTTTTTTGAGTTTACGAAATTTCGTTGCCCTTTTGAAAGCAATCAATTTGTAGCTGCGTCTTTCGCAGTTACGCAGCAGTACTATGTTTCATTTTTATTTGCACAATTTGCGTTTGTGCTTCAACTTTAAAAAATTTAGGTTGCGCAGTTTGCGTTTGCGCTACATGCTTTTAAAACTTAGATTGCGCAATTTGCACTGGCGATTCAAGCTTTAAAAATTTGGGTTGTGCAATTTCCGCTTGCATTTCAAGCTTGAAAATTTGGGTTGGGCAATTTGCGTTTACGTTATCATGCTTTAAACTTTCCTGGCAAAATTTGCGTTTGGGCTTTACTATGTTTTTTGAAAACCCCATCTCTTGATTTCACACTATTCTTTTAATAATAAACGTCACGCAGGTAGGTTGGGAATACAGTTTTTATTGTCTTTGGCTTGATCAGACCAAACAGCAAACCTGAGTGTACCGTTTCAATAGCAGTTTTTCAACCACATGACTACAGGTACTGTTCGCTGCTGGGCATGCTTTCCATAACTGTTAACTCAGCGAAGAAGGACTCCTATATGCAGCGACTTCCTAAAAAATTGTACTTGTAAATAATCCGTTTGCTGCTTGGTTTCAGAGCAGAATCAATTGAAATCACGAAAAAAGAAAAGTCTGGATTATCACTAAGACTCTGTAAAAAATCAAAAGAATAACTTTTTTTTAAACCTTATAGATTTTTGTCAAATCGAGTCCCTTTAATTATACCATCAATTTCATTACATCCGTAAAGACATTACATAAAGCGGAAAAAAATTAAAACTTCAAAACAAAAATTAAAAATTCATAAAATAATTTTCGAAGAAGAAAACAAAAAAAAAAGCAGAAAGCAACATTTTGTACTGTACGTAAAGAAAAATTGAGAGGTACTTTGATACAACGATCAAGGTTGGATTGAGGTCGCTGGATTAATGGCAAAAACTAAAAAAAGATTTTCTTTAGTACAGTTAACTATACATTGCAAATGCAAACAGCAATGATTTTAAGTTTGAAAATGTTTTCTCGCAAAATACTTAAATCTTCACTCATTGTTGCTTTTTGTTTTTGCTTCTTCACAACTTTTCAAAGCATGTATAATTCAAAATTTATCATTTACAAACCTTTCCGAAAAACAAAATCTCAAAGTAAAAGCATGCCTACACCACCGCAAAGGAAAATCGTCGATGGATCAGAAGAAAAATGTGTCAACACAAAGAAAATCTGTGTTATCAGACTTAGCTTCAAACACCTTGTTATCAAGAGAAAACCGTACACATATCATTCAGGTTTGAAAATTTTACGTAAGTCCAACTATACGCAGTATGCAAACATCAAAATGGAACTTGCAAATAATTTATACCGTTTCTACAGGTACAGATATACGATGAGCAAAAAGTTGAAAATGGGATTATTGCGTTGGACTTTCAATCTTTTCAATATCAAGTCATCCATATTTTTCTTTTTGATTTGCGCAAATTACACTAAGCAATTCATAAATCAAACTTGTTCAAAATTTTAGTTGTTTTTGTTTTGTTTTTTACGCGGACTTTTTAACAATACGGTAATTCTACCAACTCTAGCGCTGCAACTTCTCCATATCATTTCAGGTAAAAATCTTGGCAATACAACTACAGTTTATTCACTTTTGTTGTCATTACTTGAGTGGATTTGTGACTTGAAATTCTACTACTGGCTGGCTAAGAAATTCTGTTTTTGCCATTTGTTTCTTTTAAAACAAAATTGAAAAGAAACACCATTTAAAAGGTACATTACAAAAAAGCAATCAAACAATTTAACTTAGAATACTGCAAAATTACAGTATAACTCTCAACTTCAGCTCAGGCTGTGTAAAAAAATACCAGTTTGACAACTCCCAACTTTCCCACGCTGATAATTAATGTCATTTCAAGGATTATATTAGCCATCTTTCAACGAATTACGGGTGAAAAGAAATTGCATTTAATACGCTTGTTTTATTGTGTTCTGTAGAAAGAAAACCCAACGTGTAATCCACAGAAGCATTTCGTCTTTTGTAAAACTCATAAGACTGGTGGCACATATACGTACAGAATACTTGAACGTTTCATTTCAAAACATCATTTAAAAAGAGTAGGTCAAATGTTTAAGGCCCGGTTTACCCTGCCCGTAAAATTGCGAGCGTAAGAGCGTACAGTAGCCTTTGTTTATTTTAAGTTTGTACAGTATTCTTCGCATATTATGCAGTACAGTTTGTACGCCGGCAAGTCGGTACACCACGCAAAATGTCTTCTTTTCGTTTGTTTGTTGTTTTTTTTTCGTGAGAAGTCCCTTCACAAAGGAGCATTTTTACTTCAAATTTACTCAAATTTTCTTTGACTCAAACTTTGATTTTGAGTTAAATTTATCTAAAAATAACCTATGAAAAAAATTTCGCGTTGTTAAGCTAAGGAAAAGTTTCCAAATTTTGAGGTTTGCTGAAGTCACTTTCGAAATCTGAGCATTTTTTGATTCATGCTTAGCTGAGATGAAGTCAAAAGACATCTTTGTGGCGTAACTTCTAAATTTGACTTAGAAATTTTTGATTTACGGTAGTTTGAAAAAGCAAAATTTGAGCCGCCTATAACGTCATTTTTTTAATGACCACATTCAAAAATTTATAAAAGCACATTTTTGATTTACCATGTGTGCAAAAATAACTGATACAAACTTGATTACAACTTTAAACCTCGAACCAAGTAATACCATTCTCTGTCTGGTTCGATCATATGTTTCAGTTTAGTTGGTGATGAGTTAGATCAGTAACTTAGTTACAAAACTCAACTCAGCAAGTTTCTTGAATTTAAACTTTTTTTGAAACTTTGCACTATTTTACTCAACGTATTTTTCCAACGAATTATACTATGCAGCATATCGTAGGGGAAAAAATGCCCATCCTGCCTAACTCCTAAACCGGAAGATATGGGGGCACCAAATTTGGCAAGCAAAAAAAACAAACTACTGTTCAGAGGTGTAAAAAGTAGTCAGAAACAATAGTCAAGTAAAAGTGTTGTTACTGACGATCAAATGTAGTGCAAGTAGAGTAGAAAGTACTAAACCATTTAACTAAGCAAGTAAAAGTACAAAGTAAATAGGTTTTTAAGCTACTCAAGTAGCCAAGTAGAAAATTTTCTTTCACAAGACCCTTGTGTTTTCTGCATCCTGGTCTATGAATGTTGCTAAATACCATGTATAAATATACGATATCGCGCTTTAAAATGAGAGCCTAAACAACTATAACTGCCCAAAAGTAAGCAATTTTTGAAAGCGGACGTTTATCAGTAGTTCAGTTCTATAAACGGCTCCATCGTTAATCGTACTAAAAGCATGAATGTGGTAAAGTATTTCAATTATAACCCTAAATAGCAGAAATCCTATATTTGCAGGCAAAAAAAGCATGTACCAGTAATGATAATTCACTGCAGTACAGGGTAGTTCTTACAAGTTTAACAAAACTGTCACTGCTCATGATAATCATCATTGGCAAAATTAATGGTGGTACTGGTATATGAGCTTGATTAAGAACTTATTGGTTACCACTACCGGTAATTTACCTAGACTAAATATCAGCTAAATATTCAACTAAACTTTATATGCTTTTGCAAATTAGATGGGGAATTTTTGTAAGCCGAAATTTCACTACATTTTGGCTGGCAAAGCTTACAAATATATTTTAGTGAATTATCCTTGCGTGACTAGTAGTCAAAGTAACAGCTCAGCTAAGGCCATGGGTTAGAATGATTTACGGTTAACTTAGTGGTACTTGCTTCATTATCATTTTCTACTTCATCTTCTAATAAGTCTACAGTAGTGGAAGCTGGAGAAGTCATTAATTAGACTTAAGCAGTAAGACTATGAAAAACAATAGAACACCATCTTCAACTGTGTACAGTAAATTATTTTCGATACTTATAAACTACTAGCCTCTTTGATACCTGCATCAAACAGAACTGGTTAAGTTTTTATTAAATGCAGTAGTTATTTTTACGGTAAGCTACTGCAATATCCTAATCCTGAATCAGATTTGGCTGTGTTCTTATTCTTAAGAGTAGGCTATTGTGACCATTAAGCACTTCGATTTTCTCCATGGATGTTCATGCTCTCATAAAAAACTATTTCCTCAACTGAATTTAATCCAAGCATAGAAGCTGGAAGGATAGATTACAATTAATTATTGACTCATCCAAACTACCCCAACCATTTATGATTAGCTAGGCCTACGAGCTATAACAATATCTGCGTCCTAATCCTTACAGTAACCTACTGGAGCAATAGCCACTCTGTTAATATTAAAATGTGATAGCTTTCATGGTGTTTACCCAACTGATATACTTCAGGCTACAGTAACTGCACCAGCAGCCTATGTCCCTTATTACTAGGAACTAGGGTTTTGTGGGATAAACTAAGACAATATGACCACTGACTACACTATCTACACTAACTTGCGCATTTTTGCAATTATTAGCCGAGTAAAATAATTTACCAAGCATGTAGGCTACTGGTATCCATAGCCTAGCCTACTAACTAAGAAACTTTCAACCTCGTAATTAAATATCACGTCCCTAGCACCGAGCATCACAGCCACCCTTATGGTGAGTTTAGTTTGTTACACAATAGTCAGTAATTAAAGTAATATTCCCGTGGCGCAGTAATCGCTAATGCCGTACACAAATTTCGTCTCTTTTCCAACAACACCTTAGGGTGAAGAAGCGGGAGTTGGACCTGTCTGTACTAGTCGAGCTCGCGCTCATTCACAATTTTCGAAAGAGTCTAGAACACCAAAAGAAACGCAGACAGAATCGACACGCTTGAGTGATTTCTTGATAATTGCTTGACTTAAATTTACAAAACTCTTTCATTGTTGCATATTGTTTATTAAAAATGCCTTCTTTACGTTTTCTGAAAACTTTCGAACACACACAAAAAATTAAAATTGGAAAATCACTCAAGCGTGTCGATTCTGACCGCTATTTTGGTGTTCTAGACTTTACCACAATTTTCACCACGGTTCGTACATTTTGCTCGACGTTGCCAAAAAAAAAAAAAAATTACGTACAGTATGTCTCACTAAGCCTACAAATTACTTTTTATATAAAATGTACGTAAGTAGCGTTATGTTACGTTGATGTTAAAGGCGGTGAATCATCCAGCCAATTCCGGTGGTTTGCAATAGCTAAAATTGAACTATAATTTTTGAAATTTTTTGTTTTAATTTTGGGGCTGCGTTTGCAAAGATATTCAACAAATACAAAAAGATGTCCCCCCGAAAAAAGTTTTTGGAAACTCTGAGTAGTGATCTTCCCGCCAAAACCACAGTAGGCCTAATGGTTTGGAGAACTGTGGTGGGCCAAATAGTTAAGAGATAGTTTTTTCCAAATAGTTTATTTCTAAATAGTTTAGACCTAATTAGGCCTAACTATCTCTAAACTATTAGGCCTAATAGTTTAGAGATAGTTAGGCCTAATAGTTTAATAAGATTACAATAGGCCTAATAGTTCAGAGAACTGTGAATTTGGCGGGAAGATCACAACTCAGAGTTTCCAAAAACTTTTTTCGGGGGGACATCTTTTTGTATTTGTTGAATATCTTTGCAAACGCAGCCCCAAAATTAAAACAAAAAATATCAAAAATTATAGTTCAATTTTAGCTATTGCAAACCACCGGAATTGGCTGGATGATTCACCGCCTTTAATCAAGTGGAAGTAGAAAGTATCCAAAAATATAATTACTTAAAAAGTGCTCGTTACCGACAAATTCTACTTGAGTAGGCTACTTAAGTAGAGCTACTTTCGTTACTTTAAACCTCTGCTACTGTTTATCATCATAATGAAGTCAACGCCAAATCAATGACAAAAAAAATTAAGTAAAGTTTATTATAAAGTTCTCGGCGGTTCAAATTTTGCATGCAAATGAGCATTTTATTATGTATCATCTTCCTACCAGCGTTTAAACAAAAGACTAAACAGTAATTGCAGTACTCCAGCTGTAAAAAAAGCATACTGCTGCTTATGATTAAAACACAAAGCCATGAGCAAAGCAAATTCCTTTCTGTACCCAAAACAAAAGTCTGCAGTATTTTTCTTTATCAAGTTCTTAAGTAGTTAGTTCCTAAAAATGTTTTTAAATTAATAGGCAAAAGAAACGCCTTCTCCTTTTGTTGGCGGTTATCCAGGCCGAATTAGACCAGAGCTAACCTTGATTCCTGGTGAACGAGGAGGTTTTAGACATCCAAAGCAAGGCGATGAGTTTGTCATTGTCAATCATTTTCGATTCAGTTTCGAATCTCTCAACAAGATGATGCCAAAAGATACGTGGTGAGCACTTCGAAAACTTTTGATAGATTTGGCTTAAACAACAAAGTAATTTTTGAAACCTCATCCAAAGTGTTTCAGTTGAGAGTGATTAAAAATATCATGCAAAAAAATAAATGTTATGATTGAAATTAAATTTGATGGGGTTTCATTTAATTTGATTATATAACTTCAAATTGGTTTCTTAAATAAAAAACAAGACTTTAGCTACATTTTGCCATCTCAAACAAAAATTGTAAAAATAGCTGTGATATAATCAATACACGTCAATTGGAACCACGGTTGAGCAAATTTAAATTGCAATAATACTGTTAGCCTCAAGCAATAACATTACGTTTTAATCCTGTATTTTTACAATCATTGTTGTCTTGTTACACAAAAAAGAGTTAGATAACCTTTTGCATCATACAATCAGCTGCAAAAATCACGCAAAAATTGGAATACACCTTTGGCAAAACTAGAAATTGAGAGGGGCTAAAGCTCTCTTTAGAAAAGCCACTAAAAAAAATAGGTTATCATGTAATATGCTAGAGTTACAACTTGCTTTCTTTTTAATTGATTTTCTAAAAAAATGGCTTTTCGAGTCAATCCCGCGAGTTGCCTTTTTTCTCCACATAGCCGTTCTTTTTCCGCGCTCTCCATTCTGGCGATTCTTCTTGGCAAGGGTCCGATAAAAAGCTTCAAAAACAGATCAAAGCAGTAAATTAATTGAAAAAATCTTTAAATTTTTACGTGTTCCACCTCCCCAAAAGAATTTTGTTCGACTAAATCTGTATCAGGGAACTCAGATTAATAACAAAAAGTAATCACTCATTCAATACGAGTATTTGAAGATACAAATAAATTAAAAAAATCATGATATTGTAGGAGCTTCGTGCATTTTTACACAACTTATGTTTCTTTTAAAGCATTAAACATTACTTTAGATATGTTTCACTGGTACGAGAACCACGGAGTAACTTTCAATCTTCATTTCATTTCTATCATACTTATCGAGATATGACAACAGGCAATGGAATGCAAGCTTGCTTTCTATATCCATATTTTCACATTGCTAAAGGCCGTAAAATCACCTTCGGAGAATATCTTGAAGTTGTTTTTGATGAACTTGATGCCTCAATTCCATGGTTTTTTAGGTACCATGTAATTTTTTGAGTTACTAATTAAGGTTTACAGTAAATACACCAACGAAGACCAAGATATAGTTCAAGTATAATCAGTTTCGCTAATTTCACAACATGTCGGAATGAAATAAATCTATTCGTTATTTTCAGAAGCTTTAAGAAGACCGCAGTTAAAAGCATTAACATATACAGTACATGATCACTTGATTGCAAAGAGAAAATTGGAGTCAGAGTTTGACTGCTATAGTAATACTGTTCAATACTCGGTGCAAACAATTAAGCAAGAAGCTCTTTAACGAGGCGATTTTACCTGCCATACAATTTAGGGAAATAAACGACAATAATACTGTAAAAACCAAATATTTTGCTAAGTTACTTCAAATGCACAGCTAATTTACATGGCTACTCTATCAGATTATTATCCAGAAATTGCTTTGCTGCAACAAAATAATTGGCTAATTTAACCCAAAAATCCATTAACTTCAGGTGGTAAAAATCCTGATTTGTTTGCCTTCTGAGTTAAAAAAAAAATTAACTACAATTATAAAAATCCAACAAGTTATAGCGATCAATTGTTAGAATCTCATGAATATTTATCGCGCAATAAACTTTTTTTTCCTTTTTTTTTAATCCTATTTAACACTGGATAGGCATTTTTACCTCTGGTCTCGTGTTTTTTGTGATAAATTCTTTCAAAAAAAAGATTTTTATTTCAAATTAACTTGAGTTTGAGTCAAATTTAATTACAAATAACTCCTGGAAATATGAAGTTGCTATGGTAATGCAAAGTTTCCAGATTTTGAGGTTTCTCGAAGTCACTTTCCCAAAGCTGAGCATTTTTGGCCAAAATTTAACAAAAATGACGTCTTAAAACGTTTTTGTGACGTAAATACTTTGACTTAGGCATTTTTGATTTAGCATTAAAAAACAAACTTATGAACAAAATTTGAACTGCTTACGACGTCTACCCAAAAATGACGTCATTTTTCAAATATATGGCCGTGACGTGACAATGATGGCGTCATTAATTTAAAACTAATTTCTTCAAAAATTTTGGTAAACAACAACCTGCATACCAAATTTAGTGTTCTCTCGCCTTTTGGTTTAGAATTTAGATTGGAGAAACATTTCCCCCCCTCCCGCGTAAAATGTATTGGTCAAATACCTCGTTTAAAATAGAATTAACATTTTTTTTTGAAATATCTTATAACTAACTTGTGATGCTGCAGGTGCTCTGTTACAATTTTCTTCACAACATTCTCTTAATTCTGACTATGAAATTATTTCTTTTATTGCAGTGTCGTATACGTTTATTTACGTGGCTGAAAAATAAGTAAATATACCGTTACTCAGTACTTAAATTGTAAAATTTTGCTTGGAGGGACGCTTTTGCAGTCATGACCAACTTTACAAAAAGTTTAGTGAAATGATGTATTTCCGTCCCCGAAATTCAATGAAGACCAAAAACAAGAAAAAATCTTCGCCAAAAATTGAAGTCATTTTTCCCCGAAATCAGAAGAAGACCAAAAAAAAAGTCTTTGCCGGAAATTGAAGTCATTTTTCCCCCAAATCAAGTGAAGACCAACAAAAAACAAAAAAAGGTCTTTGCCGCAATTTGCGACCATTTTTGGCAGGAAATTTGTAGGATCTTAAAGTCTTGGCAGGCTATATTTCCTCTGGTCATCCAGCGCTCAACTCTCGATGGGAGATGCCTAAATCTCGATAGGAGGACGCTAAATCTCGAAGAGGGGACGCTAACTTTCGATGGGGGGACGCGTCCTCCCTACAATTTAAGTACTGCCGTTATTTATAGCGCATGAATTTGACTTTTTGTTGATTTAGATAAAGCTTATCGAGAAAGTTTTTAAAGCAACCTTAATGCAAAAACTTTCAAAGTATACGCGGATTGAAAGTCGTTAAGAGATTTTTATTTGGGTCTTTCAGGAGTAAAAATTTCCAGGCATTTGATCTAGGTCTTGATCCACTCATGGATGATGACACTGAGATTAAAAAGGCTATTCGTCAGCTTGGTGCTGAAGTCGATTTGATGTTAATTGCTGAGTATATGGACGAATCTCTTATTCTGCTAAAAGTAATACTACAGCAACTTTCTAGAAATTTACAACATCATGAAAATTCACAGAAAACTACAGTAAACACATTTTTAAAATCATTCTGCAAATCTTAGTCTTTTTTAGACTAAACACAAAGCAAAGCAAAATTCAACAAAAAGTTAATGTTTATCTTTCGTATGGTATATCTAAGAGCAAGACGATATACTGCATATATTTCTGCAATTTAAAGATGGGATGGTTTTTTGGAATGACTTTTTAATATACAGTATTTTAGCTTAGTCTTCTCAGTGGTCGAGTGGATAAAACGGTAGATTCGGGCTCGGTTCAAACCAAAGACTAAAAAAAGGTTACATTCACAGCGTCCCTGTTTAATGTTCATTACTACAAACGGGGCGGCGAAGAATATTCACCGTGAGTTGTATTCAGGCGAGCAACCGGTAGCATCAGTAAATACACGCAATGAACCAAAGACTATAAAAAGTGGTATTTGCAGCTAACCCGTTTGACGTTTATCAACACAAAGGACAGTGTGAAGCCTCCACCACGTTTAGTAAACAGGTGGACAGGTGACAATTTGACTCGAAGACCAAAAGGTCGTTCGACTATTTCCTGGCCAAAGCAACTTGGCAAATAAACTGGAATTACAATTGCTATAAAGATCTCCTTGTTGTCTATTGGACAAGGCCGCATGATTGGCCTAAAGATGCTATTTCAATTACTTTGGTTTTGCCGCTTGCAATGATATCATTGAGCAATTTCTATCTGTTAAGAGCAGTAATAATGCCTTGTGATTCTATAATCACTCTTCGTAATTCAGCTTGAAATATAACCTAAAAACTTTCTGATAACTTTGTAATGCAGCATAAAATAAACCATAGTAAAGGAGCAAACTCGAAGTGGGAATTTGCTTTTTAGGATTTACTTTGCATGTCTTAGTCTGATATCTCATACGAAACCAGCACCAAAGACGCAAAAACAAAGAACTACCCACGCATGAAACTTACCTCAGAAAGCCCGATTATGAAACGGTTCAATGATTTCAGCAAATTGGTATGAATTTAGGAGCATAATGACTGAAAAGTTCAAGTATCTCAATACTAAGCTAAGAGCCAACACTTGAGTGAACATTTTACCGAAAGTTTCAAAATATTACTAATCTCACCATTAGCAGATAAATGATGACCAAGAAATTCCAACTTGCCTTTGCTTGTGGCATTGCCTTGATCATCATTTATCTGCTGATGATGAGACTAGTAATGTCTTAAAACGTTTAGTAAAATAGTCGCTCAAGTTTTGGCTCTTTGGTTTATATCGATATGAATTTAAATCGAATTTCACTACGCTTATTTTATATGTTGCTGTTGCTTTTCTTGATTACAAAATATCCATAAGCCAATCTTGTTTGTGATAACGTATTGCTTTTTTCACTAAGAATAAAAGAGCCAAAGCTGTCGTAAACATTTTATTTAAAAAGAGACGTTTCGACTAATTACTTAAGTCATTGTCAATCTGTAAATAATGCACAAGAAAATTACTAAATTACTAAAAATTTGCCACTAAATTACTAAAAATTTGCCAAAAGTTCCATAAGTATAGAAATATTGAACCCTAAGTAAAAGTCCCAATAAAGAAAGAAAAATTCCTACCTTGATGTGTCGTTTCCTAAAAGCAATATCCACGGACTGACAACCAAGACTAATTAAGCTAGCAACTGACCTGAAAGAATTTCAAATATTGCTGCAAAAATTTTAGCACCTTTCACCGTTCAGTAAAATGCAAAATGCGATATTAAAAATTACTTTAGGAAATAGGTAATTATGATAAATGTCAAAAACCAAGTGGCAACATAAACAAAAATATAAGAAAATACACATAATTTAGCCAATGAAAACACCAAAACACCAAAATGAAAGTGTGCAAAAAAGAATTTATACCAATAAACTACAGCATAAAATAAGTATTAGAATTAAAATATTTGACAAAAATACGATGATAGAAGACCAGAAAGAAAGAAGTATGATTAAGCGATGAGCAATAAAAATCAGTTATTGAAAACATAGAGAGGCAGAGAAGAGTCATCAACGTTAATATCTAGCCTATGCTGTTGAATTAAAATATTTCTTTGATCAACAACACTTCAAATTTGAAGCTGATACTAAAATTTCAGGGTGTTTGCTTCGGATTATCTAGTAAATGTTTTGTAACATCCGTTTTGTAACTAAATTTAGCTTCGGGGTTGTGTTCTTCTATTCTGGGTTTTATATTTCTTCTAGTTTGACCAATATAGCAACCAATACATGAACAGTTGAGACAATAGACAACATTACTAGGTAATAATAACGGTTGCTTTTCCGTATGATTAAAAAAATGTCCAAATTTATCTGTCCAATGTACTATGATAAGTTGAGTTTTGTCTTGCGAGTGTGGTTTGCGATAAACTGTGGTTTCAATAGAGTCATTATTCTTCGTCAACAAAACATCCAAATAAGCAAGTTGATTTTTATGTTCTAGTTCTTTTGTAAATTCAATGTTTGCGTGAATCGCATTGAGTGTGTTGAAAAAAGCATTGAGCTGCGCTTCATTATTGAATATACAAAACAGATCATCGACATACCGACGTAAAATTGTAGGTTGATGTAAATTCGCGGTATTTAATGCTTGATTCAAAACCCAGTTCGTGCAAATGTCAGCCATGCAAGGACCAACCGGTGAGCGCATGCTAACTCCATCAATTTGTTCGAACATTTCCTTTTGGGATTGAAACATGGTTCCAGTGCATGACCAAATCAATAACTTTTTTAGCTAAGTTTTAGTTAATCCGCGAAAAGTTCTAACGTCTTGCATATAGATTTGGTCTCGTTTTAAATTAATTGTAAATTGTACTGGGATGTTAGTAAAAAAGTTTTAACATCAAAACTAGCCACTATTTTGTTGTTAATAGATAAGAAACTGATGTCATTGAAAAGCAAAGTAATGGCTAATTTTGATGTTAAAACTTTTTTTACTAACATCCCAGTACAATTTACAATTAATTTAAATTAGAACAAATCTATGTACAAGACGTTAAATCTTTTCACGGATTAACTAAAACTCAGCTAAAAAAGTTATTGATTTGGTCATGCACTAGAATCATGCTTCAATTCAACAACCAATTATACGAACATATCGATGAAGCTAGAATGCACTAACCGATTGGTCCTTGCATGGTTGGCATATGCATGAACTGGGTTTTGAATCAAGCATTAAATACCGCAAATTTACATCAACCTACAATTTTACGTCGGTATGTCGGTGATCTGTTTTGTATATTCAAGAATGAAGCGCAGCTCAATGCTTTTTTCAACGCACTCAGTGCGACTCACGCAAACATTGATTCATTCATTCATTCATTTATTGTTTCGCCTGATCAATAAAACAATAAAGATATCGCACAATAAGCTTAACAATCAGGCCAGGAAGCACCGAAACAACTCGGGTTTTTTAATCAAGGTGCTCCCTAACTAAATTTGTTCGAACATTGCCGAGAGAAAACAGAAAGCACAGCAATACATAGAGCAAAAAATAATAAAGAAAAAAACAATAAACAACCAGCGGACAGAAGACAAGAAGTGGATAGAAAACGAGTGACAGCCATTATTTTAAGTAAACACTCGAAGAAGAGATAATGCATAATATGATGTGCAAAACTACAAACAGTATTGTGTGAAGCAAATAAAAGGGAACATAAGACAATAGAACTGAAGCATTATGACTATCAATGAGGGCAGCACAGCACTATTAACTATCAATGTGGGCAGCACAGCACTATATCAAACAAAATCCTATTTAGATAAGAAGAGCGACGGTAATAATAATTTGGTGACATATAATGTTACTGGACAAACAAAGAGAAAACAATGAGTTATTGAGATATGACATATCACTGAGAAACAAGTTAATTTTTAACATAATTACTAATTAATCTTCTATTAAACCGTTTTTTGAATGAATGCCAACTTTTAATTGAACTATCTACGTTTTCCCATAATTTTGCACCTCTACAAACCAATAATTCCTTCCCAATAGATTTTTTTACTTGCGGCTAAAAATATATGGTATTTTGAGTTTGTCGAGTATTGTGGCTATGTATTTCATTTAGTTTAACAAATCTTCATATAAAAAAACGGAAGTTTGTTGTTATGGAGCTGATGCATATACTTATCTAACTCGACAACAAATATATCTGCTGATTTTAATATATTAAGCTTTTGGTATAGAATCGTCATTTTGCAGTATTTACTACTAAAAGTTATTATGCATATTATATTATTCATTCAAACAGATAGCTCTCGTAAGTGTATTTTTGCTGCATTTCCCCAAATGATATTTCCATGTTGTATTCTTGAAAGTATGAGCCTGAGACAGAGCATGCGCAGAGTGTCCCTAGGTACTAGATTACGAATTCTGCAGAAAATTCCTTCATATCGAGCTAGTTGAAAAGACTACTGTTGGATATGCGTAGACCAGCGCAATGTTTCATCTACATATAATTCAACTTATTTCACAGTTTGTTAACATTTCAAAATTTCAACAAATACTTTTGCACTATAGGCAAAAAATTATTGTTTCCAATCGAATAACTTCCGTGATTATCAGTCAAAGTCAGTGCATTCTTTGATCTGTTTGCATCCGACCTTTCCTTTTGAGATTTTATGCGTCATAAAACAACTTAATTCTTACAAAAGCAGTGGACTGGATGGAATTGATGCAAAATTTGTTCAATTAGCAGCTGAAGTTATCGTTCCTACTCTGTGTTTCCTATATAATGCATGTTTTGAAAATGGAGTTTTTCCTACGTGTTTAAAAGAAGCCAAAGTTGTGCCTGTGTTTAAATTTGGTGATAGACCAAAATTAACCAACTATAAATCCATATCGATACTGTCCTGTTTTTCGAAAATTTTGGAAAAAATTGTATACTCTCGATCGATCGATTTTTTGAATTCCAACACAGTTTTCTGTCCGACTCAGTAAGAATTTAGGCCAAAACAATCAACTGTTAATGCTATTTTGGGTAGAGTCTCAACTTGTTTTGATGATGTGGAAAATAAGAAATTTGCTGGTCTGCTACTATTACATCTAACTAAAGCATTTGATACCGTTTAACATAAAATACTTTTCGCAATATAAAAACCATTATGGCATTCGAGGTGTTGTAAATAATTCTTTTAATCATATCACACAAACAGATCTCAAGCTGTTATAATTCACGATAATCATTCTTTGAAGTCCATTATCGATGTAGGGGTCCCTCAAGGCTCATCCCTTGGGCCACAACTATTTTTCTTTATGTAAATGATTTACCCGACTGTATTAGTAGCACGACTTTTTGCTGATGACACCTGCATTTCAGTTAAGGCAAATACTTCAAATAAGTTGGAATACTCTCTAAATTCTGAGCTAGCAAACATCAATAGTTGAATCGTTGCCAATGAACTAACATTAAATGCAGCTAAATCTAGTGCAATTATAATTAAACCGAAACTCCATTCTCCTCCAATCGAAATGAACCTTAGCTGTGCCGCAGTTTCAATTAAAGTAGTAAGCAGCGCTAAATCTCTTGGTGCTTTTATTGACGACGAACTAGATTTTCAAGAACACATTAAACATTTAAAAAAAAGTCTCGCTTTCAGTGGGAATTCTAAGTTAACTAATAAATTATCTACCAAAGCATGCATTGTTTCAATTGTATTGTACGTTAGTGCATTCGCATTTGCTTTATGAACTTACACTTTGGGGAAACACATATCCAACCTATCTCTCCAAATTAATTACGCTTCAAAACAAAGCTCTACATATTGTTACAGGAAGTAGATGGTATCAAAATGTTTTGCCTCTTTATCAAAAGTTTAACTTGTTGAATCTACTAAATTCACATAAATTTGGGACTGCCAAATTCATACATAATCAAATCAATCAGCGTCTATCTCCAAATTTTAATAATTATTTCACTTTGGCCAAATTCTGGCACAGTCGGCAAATTTGTACTACTGCATCCTCGAATTTAACAATTCTTCTTTACAAACTAAAATAACGCAAAAATCAATTAAATATTCCGGTGCGAAAATTTGGAATTCCTTTTTCAGTAATATTAGAAAGCTATCATTTAGAAAGTTTTAGAAAGAAACCAAACAAATTCTTTTGAACTCCTTGTAATAATTTTCTTGTCTCTATATTTTTTAATTGTAAAGTGGCGACTTGAGTAACATTTGTACATAACTCGTATATAACCTTCTAAAAATTATCAGTTAATTACCTAAATCATTTTCTAAAAACACTAAACTTTAGTATCTCTTACCCAGCACATTACTATTGTAGCTCTTGTTTTGTATTTTTTTTTTTGTTTTGTTTTGCGTTTTTTTTAGTTTTTGTTTCTCTGTGTTTTTTTTACGTCATGTTCTTTGTTGCTCGAAAAAAAATGCCATATCTTTTATTATGGCTTCCCAGAGTGGCTGCAGACTCCAAGACCTTACGGTCTCTTCCCTGTCATTCAGGCGCTGCTTTCTTTACTAATAATAACACTATACGTACTCTATATAATCTGTTTTTTGTTTGTTTATTTAGTGGCGTCAATAAACAAACTTGAACTTGAAACTTGAAAGGTGTAGAGTTTAGAATCAAACTGAGTTTAGAATCAAAGGTTTGTATTGCAGGATTTTAAGGGCACCTTATTTAATATCATATAGCAAGACTTAGAGTAATTTAAGGCTAATTAAGTTATTGCTTCTCATCCACGTCTCAATTTTCTTCAGTTCATTGTTCGCCTTGAGCTCTAGACCAGAGAATGTCAAATTGTCTCGCTAGTAATAGGTCATTTATGTACAACAAGAAAAGAAGCAGACCTAAAGACGAGCCGTGAGGGACTCCACAAGTGATTTTTCCCAATTTTGATTTACAGGGAGAGATTTCTATGATTTGTTGTCTATTAGACAGGTAGCTCTCTATCAGCTGACATGCCAGATCTGGAATACTATAAATGCGCTTCAACTTATCAAGTAATATACGATGATCGACCGTATCAAATGCTTTGGTCAAGTCTGAAAAAATGCAGCAAGTGTACGAACTATCATTAGCCTTTTTTTAACAGTTTGTCAAAGATGTTACAAAGAGTATGAGTTGAAGATTAGTTTTGTGTGAAATCATATCGATGTTCAGATAACAAATTACATTTTTCAAAGGTAGTGGTGAAGACGGTTGCAAATCAACTTTTCATAAACTTTACTAAACTGCGAAAGAAATGAAATTCATTGGCTTGTAGTTATTTGTTTGATTCGAATCACCTTTTTTAAAGATTGGCACAATTTCGGCGAATTTTTGGAATCTGGAAATTTACTCTTGCTCAATATAGAAATTAAACGTATTGCGTATGACAGGAGATGTTATTACGCAGCTACATTTTGAAAATTTTGTATCAATATCATTTTTTCTATTAGATTTCTTTGTTTTTAGGATCCAATGATGTTGGCTATTTCATCAGGTGATACGGGAGAAAAGAAAAAAGAGTGTTTAACACGGGGTAGATTATTGTGAAATAAAAATGGCTTATTAGTAGGGGCCTCTAAAGTCAATAAAGTCAATTTTTTTTTCAGGGCTTTGTTACATAATTAAACCTATGCTAAAATTGGTTTTGGTTGCTCAGGAGTTGTTTTTGATAGGGTTTATAGGTCAAAATAAAGTCAAAATTTTCAATAAAGTGAAAAATTTTCAACATCGTGTCTCATCAAAAACTTCTAGAAAAAAGAACAAAAAAACTAATTCTTTCTTGATTTTTCTAAATTTTTGAGCGTCTGTCAATATTTTATACTCGTAGTATGTTGTTTTATACAATTTCAAAGAAAGTCTTTCAACTCAAAGTTACGTAAAATTTCACAAATGTCACAATTGTGCTGCAATCAAGTTCGCAATATAATTGCGTATGTAAATACACGTGAAAAAATTCGATTTCTCAGTTCTCATTGTTGAAACAAAATGCATCATTGCAACACAATTAAGTAATTCGATAAAACCTTTACGCTCTCTACTCATGCCCTTTTCGAAGTTGTATAGCTTGGAAATTTTGGTTTGATGAAAATGCCTCAGCAAGGAAAATCGTCAGCAGCGAAAGTTAAGGAAATATGCCGCCAATATCCAAATGAGTTTGAGGAACTCCAGCTGGCGATTTACGAAGCAATTTTTGCGAGGTATTAGTCAAATGTGAAAAAAAATTTTTGTGGAGAGTCACCGAAAAAGTAAACTTCACCAAGCTAAATTGGTAACTACATGCAGCTCTCAAGGTAAGCAAACCTATGTACAATTCGATCGAGAGAACTTTAAGAAAAAAGTAGTCTCTTCATTTCCAGCAGCAAATATCCAACTCCATAAACTACATCATCCTACTTTAAAATCTCTGTTTGTTGCAATACGAAAACCTTTACCTTCGGAAACTGCAGCCCGTACAAGCGTTGCTCCATTAGCGTCCCAAAAAGAGGAGAATATTCGAGAACTACCTCGGTACAAAAAGTATTTTTAATTGTGGATGAAGCAGAAGTGGATAAGCAAAATACATTAATGTACAAGTGGGCAGCTTGGATACCCAAATGAAACATTTCTTATTGAGTACCTTCCACTTGAAAGCAGTAGCAATGTTAATAGCAGTATTATTCTTCACACTGTGGATGACGTAAAGCGACTGTTTGAGACCAAACGAGAAAATTTTGCATTGCTCTTAACAGATGCTGCTCAGTACATGTCTTTGGCTGGCAAAAAATTAAAGGAATTATACCCTACTTTGATGCATGTCACTTGCATTGCAAACTTACTACATAACAGCGCTATGCGAGTTTGTGCTTTCTTTAAAAATATTGATGACTTAGTGGCCACAACAAAGGCAGCAACAATCAAAAACAAAGATCGCAAAAATGATTTTCGTGAAGCTGGTCGGTCATCACCTCCGGTCCTAGTGATTACACGATGAGCAATTTAGCTTAGAGCTGGATGGTACTGAAGCGAAAACGTTCTTGCTGTTCGTACCACTGTCAACAAATAGATAAGTGAAGGTTTCTTAGTCCGCCGTGCAAAAGAAGCTATCAATGTGGATGGTTTGGTGCCAAACTTAGTTTTTAGTAATCAATATCGAACTCTAGCAACTAACGTCAAGCTATCAGAAGCAAGTAACTGCGCAATTACAGAAGCATACAAACTGCTAAAAAATATGTATTTTCTGGATGACCGCTGCTCGATTCAAACTTGCATCAAAAAACGACAATCCAACTCTGATTTAGAAGCAATAATAAACTGTACCAACTTGGCTATTGCTCCAACCATCTACGCATTGTTGCAAAAAGCTCATCCAACCTATGCTGCTGTTGAGCGATCATTCTCACTGCAGAGCAAACTAGTGAGAAAAGACAGAAATTTTGATATCAAAAATATCAAAAAATACATGTTGCTATATTGCAATAAATCATTCCAACAATTGTATTGTTTGATGTTTATTAAAAAATCATAGAGGCAGTAACATGGATAAGCTATATTTGGCAGTTTTTTTTACGCGCAACTGGTATGTAGAATGGTTCTTTTTTCTACGCTTTGTTGTCATGCACCGCTTGGTTGCATATTTTATAAAATCCGTACATCAAAACTTCATACTAAGCCAAAATACTTTAAGTCAAAACAAAGTCAAAATTTAGCAATAATAAAGTCAAAAAAAATTTTTTTTGTCAAAATAAAAATGGCCCTATTTACTATATCTTTTTCTTTCTGGTCTTCTATCATCGTATTTTTGTCAAATATTTTAATTCTAATACTTATTTTATGCTGTAGTTTATTGGTATAAATTCTTTTTTGCACACTTTCATTTTGGTGTTTTGGTGTTTTCATTGGCTAAATTACGTATATTTTCTTATATTTTTGTTTATGTTGCCACTTGGTTTTTGACATTTATCATAATTACCTATTTCCTAAAGTAATTTTTAATATTGCATTTTGCATTTTACTGAACGATAAAAGGTGCTAAAATTTTTGCAGCAATATTTGAAATTCTTTTAGGTCAGTTGCTAGCTTAATTAGTCTTGGTTGTCAGTCCGTGGATATTGCTTTTAGGAAACGACGCATCAAGGTAGGAATTTTTCTTTCTTTATTGGGACTTTTACTTAGGGTTCGATATTTCTATACTTATGGAACTTTTGGCAAATTTTTAGTAATTTAGAATTTGGTTTAAAGTTTATTTTTACTATTTCAATCACTGGCATGGTTGATAACGTAAATGTTAGATATTCTTGCATTTCTACAGGGATATATGTGGATCAAATAGTGCGTCTGAAAGCGGAGGTGCACTGGTTAATTACAAGCAGTATTACATATAAATCAGCATAGTGGTATAGTGATGATGTAATGGAGAGCTAGTTGCTGGTATCCTATCAATTTATGAGTGACTGCTTGGGTTTCAGTAATTTTTGGTTTGAATTTTATACTGTCTTCAAAAAAATTGGGTTGTATAAGATGGTTTTTGGATGTGTTTGGCAGTTGAATGGGTGCGTGTCGCTTGGTTAGATTTAATACATCATTATTAAATCAGTACGTTATACATTGCTTTGGGCACGTTCTTGAAAGCAATAATGTCTGCACAATGTAGAACTATATTTTGTTTGTTTAACTTACCTTTGCAGGTTACCTATTGCTCTAATTTTTCTTGTGCTTTATTTACAGATTGACAATGACTTAAGTAATTAGTAACGTCTTTTTTTTAATATATAAATAAAATGTTTACGACAGCTTTGGCTCTTTTATTCGTAGTGAAACTGTTTCTTTTTGTTTTGGCGGTTTTATTTTTGTTTTGGCGGTTTCTGTTGTTGTTTGCGTTGCTGGCAGAGTTCGAAATTACTGCTTGCCCGATGGCCCGATGCTAATTGACATCGTATTGGGCCAGCAGCTTTTTTTTGACATTACCAACCGGATGGGCTAATTGACCAAATGCAATTTATGAAGTAACAAAAACGAACAAGAAAAATCTAGAACTAAAGAGTCATCTCTCGTAACGCAAATTTAATGTTTTGATTTGAATTAATTACTTCGTTTAGTTGTTTTTTTTTTTATCATTGGTTTATTTTGATATCATTCAAACTCATTCCATCTTGAAAAATGCGCTGGACAAAATTTTTTGCCCAAAGTTTCCTTGTTTTTGTTGTAACAATTATTTTTCAAAAACCGCAATGACCGGTCAGCGTGTTGTCACAACCATTTGGGTACCAATATCAAGCTTTGTCATACAATACTAGCGAGAAAAAAAAAAGAGAATTGATCGAAGTCGGAAATTTGGTTAAACTATTTAAACAACAGTTTTGTAAATTCTAAGATTCAAATCTTGGCCGGTCAAATTGGACGCAGAGTTACGAACGGCTCGCCACCGCTGCGACATTTTTTCGAAAGCAGCTGTGTTACCCGAAGGCGCAATGGCACGGTAACTCGTTGCACGCGTAGGTGTCAACTCTTTTTCCAAGTTCAAATCAAAATTATAATGAAAGATTTCATTCTGATTTGAACATGAAAAGAGAGTTGATTCATATAACCAAGTTATTGCCACCATTGATTCGCGACTAAGCACTTTCATAACTTTATTTACAACATTATTACGCTCAACGTTTTCGGTAAAGCATTATGCCATTGTCAAATCATCTAAATAATTATAATACATTACATGTTTCCGAAATACAACAGAATCAATTAACACTTTTGCTAATTTTTACTGTCGTTAAGTTCGAATTGTAACTAACTAATTATGTCAACAAACGCGATCAAATGGGTATAAACTAATGGTTGTCAACGATAATCAACCACTGGATATTAAGGGGTTAAAATTTCAAAAATTTTGGGCAAGCGTCTAGTTCAAAACCTGGTTCCAAGTATATTACGTCCAAAAGAAGTTTAACAACTTTCTGTCCGAGCTTCTCACAAACTCGGAGCTTGGTTTTAACTTTTTTGTTGCTGATATTGTAGTACTTAACAGTTATATGAATAAAGCACCAACTTTGCTGAATCATATTTTATTCAGAAACATCAAACGTTTTCGTCCTAAATTCCGTGAGCTCTCATTAGGACTTTAACAGTAATACATTAACATCTGCAAAGGAAAATAGAAAGATTATACGTTATCATAAATTACATAAAACTGCGACGTATTTAGCTTATATTATATGAGGAAATACATAAAATTATTATCTAACAAAATGAAATTGCCTTTCCAGGGTTGTAACAAAGCAATCATGTTTAATATGCAGTCAAGCCAAGCAACAGCGTAAATTTTTTGCGTGAAAGCAAACCAAATTCAGTTAAAATAACAATGAATTAGTCAAGATGCAATACAGCAAGGAGAAAATCAAGTCAAATCTAGATAAGAACTAACTTTGTGACATGATGACGTTCTCCGATAAGTTTTTTTGTTTTTTTATATAGGTAAATATTTTGCTTCCCAGTCCGGGGAGCATCTTCAGAACAGTAATCAAAATCATCTTCATTGTTGCAAACTTGGAAAATACTACGCAAAAAAGAGGTATTTCTATCATGAAGTTGCTTATTTAATTACGCAGATTTATTCCAAAGTTTAGTGCTATACTGTATAAGTTCCCTCAAATAGAAATCTGCTTGTAGTGTTTTTAGTATGCACCATCGTGCTAAATCAATTTGTTCAAATGATTTGTTATTTTAAGCTGACGTTCTTAAATTGCTATTTTAGCTAACAATTATACCCAGCACATTTCTTTAATGAAATACTTGGCAAATTTCTTGCACGCTTTTATTCCCTCATACTCAAAGAAATGAAAACAGTGATGAATGTGAAACCTGCTTTTTAAAAGTTCCATGTATATATAGTGGTCCTGCATCCAAACAATTTACAAAAAGTTTGACCGATCGTGTGAATTTGGTTGAAAGTTAAGGGTAGCTTATGCTACGTTCAAGATCAATGGTTACGTTCAGCAGAAAACAAAAACACCACTCGCTCTCTACTCCAATATTATGTACCAGTGTAGGTGCTCGCGTGACGCATACCTTGCCTCTGTAAGCATGATCACGCGACATCTGGCTGCAGAGCTCCAAAACATTTGGTTTTAGCTGAACCGCATTAGAATGCGATAAAAGTGCACAATCATATAACGCACAATCACACATGTGCCACTTGTTAGCATAAAAAGTTCACCGTAAACTCTTTCCAGATTTTGAAAGGACGTCATACGGAGTTCGAGACTAAAATCAAAGAAGCATTTTTGAACAAAAACTAAATCCTAAGTTCATTACGCAACTTTTGGTAAAGGTGCCTCTTTTTTGCTGAGTATTTTCTGAGTCCCAAGTTTATATTAGTACGTCATCACAACACAAACTTAGCTCTTGCCTTGATTTGACTTGATTTTCTATTTGTTTTACTGCATTTTGACTAATCTATGTCTGTTTTAACTGAATTTGGTTTAATTTAACGCAAAAAACTTATGCTGTTGCTTGGCTGGACTGTATTTCGATAATGATTATTTTGCTGCAAAACTGGAGAGGCAACTTTTATTTTGCTAGGTAAGTATTTCCTCACACGATATAAGCTATAGGTTAGCCGATTACTGGTGAAACAGAATGTAAGGTTAGCATTCATATGTAATTTATTTTATAGAATAATATTTCTGTTTTTGTTTGCAGATGTTATTGTATTACTGTTAATATCCTGATGAAGGCTTAATTGATGCAGGTCGAAAACTTTGGATGGGTTTTGAATAAAATACGTTAAATTCAGAAAAATTGCTGCTTATTGCATTAATTTGATATAACTTTGAAAGAAGTTGACTGAAAAATTAAGAACATTGATTAAATTTGTTCGTTGCAGGATATACGGCTGTACGAATACTTTAACAGAACGTTATGGCTCAAAATCGAAGCATACGGAAAAGAAAATATGAAAAGGGATTTAGAAAAGCTAAGATCACTTCGCAAAGGCAGCAAATCTCCAGCAGTGGTTAAGCAAGATGATATTTCATCGTTTAAACAGACTCTGGAGGCGGAAAAGACCGGAACAGAATTATACAAACGAAGCCTAACACTTTTGGATCCTGAGGGTATTTTTGAACGAACGAAAAACTTTATCCAAAAAAATTATAGAAGGTCCTATATGACTGAAGAAGAATCAACCTTGTTGGCAAATCAGTACATGCAAAATTATGGTGGCTGTCCTTTTACAGGAGCCTAGCCAGTTAGCTTTTTATTGCTGATGATGCAAAGCCGGCAGAAACAATCATTTCTGGCGTTTTGAATGGGTACTATTTCAACTTTCAACTAAGCTCTATTAGGTAATTTAGTTTCATTGACACAATGCATTGTGATTATTTTTGGTGTGCCAGGATTAAAAATTGCAAAATCAGTTGTCTGCTGTTCGCTAATGATTTGGTTCTGCTTTCTTCCACAGAATCTGGCCTCCAGCGAGCATTAAATAGCTTTGCAGATGCATGTGACATTGCTGAATGAAAATAAGCACGGCCAAAACTGATGCACTTTTTCCTTCAAGATACCTTGAACAGTGCTCCTTGCAAGTGAATGGAGCGACACTGCAGCAGGTAGAGATAATCAAGAATTTTGGGGTTGTATTCACGAGTGACGGAAGGCAAGACAAAGAACTGGATACCTGAATTGGCAAGGCCAGAGGAGCAGGGGGGAATTGCCCCCAAAATTTTACTTTGCCCCCCAAATAATTTCAGTTGAACGTCATTTTTAACAAAATTTCATGCAACATATTCATGTTCAGAACTTAAATATGTTCCTTTGCCCCACTAAAAATTTATTCTTCCTTAAACGTCGCTTTGACGCAACAGAATCTGCCAATTGCGTGTAAAATCAGCTTTTAATTCCCTAGAGATCTTTTTTTGTTTTGTTTTTGGTCTTAATTGAAAGGTGTGGACAAAATTGTGTTGTTGGTCTTCACTGAAATTTGTGAACTGTAATCCTTGCTATTCTGGTCTGTAGTCCTAGTTATACTGATAAGGAATAAAAGACGAATGTCGATTTCAAAACAGTATGTTAGGCTGTTAATCTAAGGTTTGATTGTGCCTACAAGACTTTGGATACTGTCTATAGCTTATTATCGAATAATGTTGTATTGGAAGTTGCTTGTAGATGTATGATTATGTAATAGTACACAAATTTTGAAGTTTCTTGATTTAACAAAACAGGTTATTTTCACTAAGGATATTATGTTGTTTATACAGAGGTTGCACGTTCTGGAACCATGATGCTCCAGAAAGTTATTTAATTGTTTGAATTCGCAAAAACTTTTTTGGTGCTAAGTATGAAGGAAGGGTATGTACAGTAACTCTTTACACTAAGTTATCATGCCATGAGCGAGATGAGAATAACTAAAGGCAAAGTATACTTGTTTTAAAATTCGTAAGAAAATAAAATGCTTTATCTTCGTCACACTGCCTACGGCTTGTGAAACAGAAGGCCTAAGTTTGTTGATATGATTACCAAAACGAAGTTGATTATTATCAATATTCACACTCAAGTACAGTATTTCACATTTTTTATACTGTCAAAATACAGCACCGATGAGTCCAGTTTATAGTATCTTTATCAGTGATGGCCCTGATGGGCCCAACCACTGTTATTTGGTCACCAACGAAAAGCGGCGCAGCGTCGCAGTTATTTTAGCCAAGTAGCGGCTGCGCTTAAGCGCCTCATCTAAAGCAAATATTATGATGCTGCCGCTACTGATTATAAATTATTTCGAAGACCGTTCAAGATTCTACAAATTCGTTTTTAATTCGCGTTTTGACGTGTGGAGAACAAGATAAACAATTTGCTTATAAAGGTATGCTGATTGACAGTCGGTGCTCTGTTGGAATACAAAACTATAGATAATTACAGTTTTAACGTTTCCCACGCTCCATTCTCACGTAATTGTCACTTGTACAGAATTCAGTTGGATAGTTGATGTGCAAGTGTGTCTCGTTATCGAAAATATGACTAATCGATAATGCAATAGGCCTATCCGATAAGTTGCTCAAAAAGATGACAGGGATGTGCGTTCTTTTCAACGCGGCTATCCGGAAGAACGATAAATTGCCATTAACTTACAGATACTGTAGCAAAGGCTGTTTTGCGATTTGATCATCCCAAAATGTAGACATTTATTAAGCAATAGATTTGTCGGCCATCTGGTCGAAGACTTCAAAACAGTTCATGCACTGCGAGCTGAAGATTTATAATGCGCTGAGAATTGAGCTAATAAATTATTAAAACAGTCTTTGATGACCTTAAAAGAAAATTCGTTTTTGGAGATATACTGGGTGTCCCAATGTGAATGAGACTCATATGTTTGTTGATAAATCAAAAAGTAACACACTGATGGTTTGTATTTTCGGCTTTTAAGTAGTTAAATTAATAACAAATAAATCAAAAACATGTGAAGCAAAATAAAGTTCACCTAGAACAAGAGTTAACCCTATTTTACATGTGCTCTTTGATCAATGCATTTTACACGGGGAAGAAGGAAGTAAAAATATTCCCCAGCTAAAACTTAAACCGAAAGTCATGGAAGCACTAAGTTTGGCATGAGTGTTGTGTTTTCCAAAATTTTTTGGAAAAAATGGTTTGAGTTAATAACGTCATCATAGTGACATCTAGACCGATTTCGGAAAAATGACGCCATTTTTGTGATGACGTTACAGACGGTTAAAATTTACTCATAGATTTTTTCAAACCTGAATCACAATATGCCAAGTCAAAATGATTACGTTATAAAAATGCCCTGTGACGTCATTTAAAATAAATATGACCAAACAATAGCAATTTTGATTAAGTGGCTTCGACAAATTTTGAAATTGGGAAACTTCCCCTTACTCCAACAACTTTAAATTTTCAAAAATTATTTGTGAGTAAATTTGAGCCAAACTTAAGTTGGTTTGGAGAAAAAAACTTCTTTGAAGGGTTTTAATAAAAAGAAAGAGATAGGGAAAGCATTTTTGTCCCCACCCTATGTAAAATTGGGTTAAAATAAACTATGAGATAAATTGCTTAATATATTTTAATTGCTTTCTTTATTGCCTTTTAAGGAAGTAGATTTCTAGTTTTTAGACAATGTAGTTTTTAAAAATTATTGCAGTTTAAACGAGTAGTTTTATTTTGGAACACCCTGTACTTGCTTCAATTTGGAGATAATTATACGGGTATGAAACTACTTTTTGTAAAAACGAATGTTATGGACAAAATTCAGAGTCTTATAGGCACAACCAAATCTATGATTTACAGCCTTAGACATATTTATATATTATTTTGAATTGAACTATTATAATTATCTCTTGGAATATTGTGATTACTTAATATTTTCGGAAAAAAATTTGTGTTATGATCTGGTTAATTTGCGATTTCTTGCCTTTCTACGCTCGTGTTCATACTGTAGTAGTCCTAGCTATACTGACGAGGAATAAAAGACGAATATCGATTCTGAACCAGTATGTCTTATAGGTTGTTAATCATAGGTTTGATTGTGCCTGTAAAACTCTGTATACTGTTTATAGCTTGTCATTAATTTTCTCAGTACATTGTCCTTAACGAAATGCTATAGATGTGGAAAAAATGCGCTTCAACTGATATGGTGGCTCTTGAGCATATTGATACATTCAAGAAAGGCTTGGCAGCTGATAGTTTTAGAGTAAATATTGATGATTGAGGCAATTGTAGTTGCTCATTTTATTCGACAAGTTGCCACGGCCAGGAGACAGCGAAGAGAGCCCTTGGTCTTTGAGTTAAGCTGCCAGCACCTGCCCACATTGTCCACCACACACGATGGAGGCTTCACGTTGTCCCTTTTTAATGCTGAGCGTCAAAGCAGGGAAGCTGCGAATACCACTTTTTATAGTCTTGGGTTTGATCCGGCCAGGAATTAAATACAGTTCCTACCATTTCAGCAGCAGACACTCTACACCTACTCGACCACTGACCGGAAATATACTTACAAGACCACTACAATTCTGTGTTCTTTGTTCCAACGCGATACATTACAGATTTTGGATACAATTCAGAAAAAACATAAAATCGTGGAGTTTCGAAACTGCCGAAAGTGTCGTTCAAGTTAAGTAATCGCTCAGTTCTTACTCCCTATCAACGTTAGCTTTTGAAAGCAACTCAACTCTAAAGTTCAAACTAACCGGTTTAGATCATTATATTGTTTCAATTTATTACTGTGATATTGGTACATCATTTGAATTATTGTCAATATACTCGTATTGGCTAATCATTTAAAAATGAATGAAGAATTGTTTAAGCGACCACAGAATTATTTCATTATATTTCAAAAAAAATTTGAGCATTTCTATATCCAACTTCTGGAAAAGAGTCAATTAACCATTTTGTAGAAAGAGGCTGGCGCACTGATCAACCTGCAAGAAAAATTTTTCAAATCGGCCAAGTGGTTGCTGAGATATTGAAAGTCACCACTAGATGGCAGACACGAGTATGAAAATTTTTCAATTCAGACTTTACGAGTTTCACTAGATGTATCGACTTGGTTTTTGTGTTTAAATGCATGTTTTTGGGGGCAAGGAATTAGAATTTTAGGTTATGTCTATGATTTCTCAGGAAAGTCTGTTATTTGAAGTTTTTTTAATTTTGGGGGCTAATTTCAGGCCCGAAAATGGGAATGAAGGATTGCACAAAATAAAAAGAACAAATATGCCTCAAAGCCTCGACAATAAACATGCTCCATTGCTTTTTTGCTTCATTGCTTCATCGCCTATGTTGTATTTTTTGAAACAAGTTTCCAAAAATCCCTACTTTGTTTTTTTCAAAACTTGAATTTATTGCTTGCTCTGTAATAATATAAATATTGATTGTTTCAAACCAATATAGTTGTTTCATAATTATACAACAAAAATATGGCTATCCTATGAATCAGAATTAAGAAATTTATCTTATTGAGCAATAATCAGACATCATTCTCTCCAGTGCTTCATCATGAGTTTGGTTGCCACGAATGATTTCCATTTGATTATATTTCAGCAAATGATACCAATTAGTGATTGTTTGTGCAAATTAGGTTATGAAGAAGGATAAAACAAAATCGATGATCACAACATCACAGGAATTGCACAGGTGAGCATCCGCGACCGGTTTCGTCCTTGCTCAAGGGACTCATCAGGCGGAAGAACAACGAGAAAACCAAATTAAGCAATGCAGCGACGGAGAACAGAACTTGCAAACCGACAACATGCATAGGCATCACGCCAAGCGAGTGTTCCATGTCAAAAGAACAAGGTATAGGGACCCCAAGTAGACAGTCAAGAACTACAAAACCACCAAGGGAACCACAAAGGTACCAGAGATATCGCACCTCCGGGCGGTTGTAGTTCTTGACTGTCTACTTGGGGTCCCTATACCTTGTTCTTTTGACATGGAACACTCGCTTGGCGTGATGCCTAATGCATGTTGTCGGTTTGCAAGTTCTGTTCTCCGTCGCTGCATTGCTTAATTTGGTTTTCTCGTTGTTCTTCCGCCTGATGAGTCCCTTGAGCAAGGACGTAACCGGTCGCGGATGCTCACCTGTGCAATTCCTGTGATGTTGTGATCATCGACATACTTGTTGATCGACATTGTTTTATCCTTCTTCATTTGACTTGCTATGGTTCCCCGCCCGGAGGTGCGATATCTCTGGAAGATCTCTAGCCCTTTTAGTTTGACCGGAGGAGTGATCAGAAGACTCTTGATCAAGGTCGGCCAGTGACATACCAGCCAAACCCGTCATCACTCGCTTCTCTTCTCTTCCGTTTTTTTTCGTAGTTTTTTTCCCCGCTTCACCTTAGACGTGAAAGCAATATCCGAGAAATTGCTTGGATTCTGAGGCTCCACAGGGGAAGTTGAAGTAGTATTCGGTTTCACAACCGACCATGCCACTTTTGCTGCACCCTCAGCTTCTGAGACGGACTCCTTTAGCAAAGGAATCTTCTCAATTTAAGGCCCAGGTTTGATGTTTTTTCGGCATCTGGGCTAGAGGGCGCAGACGGCCGAGTGCTATCTTTGTTGGCATTGTCACTCAAGAACTCACTGATTCTTGGTTGTGAAAGTGCCACTTCTTCTGAATTCAGGTGTGTGATCCGTGTTACTTTCTTTTTTCTGTTCACCGACATAGTACATATGGTTGGTTTTCTTTAAACTGGGAAAAGTTCCAAAGACCAGATTATTCAAACAAACAGAAAGCTACGAACTGCCATTTATACCGATGGCAACATACCAACACTGCAAATGACGAAATTTTCTTTGGTGTACTGGCCTCGGCGGAGCCCCCCCCCCCCAATACAGCTGCAGACCCCTACCCAGGTGCCATCTGGAAGTACAGGTGCACGGGGATTTTCACAAGCTGATGGACACGAAGTCCTATGTTGGCTAGACTAGGACCAGCATCCTTTCTATCTTGTGGCCGCGACACAGTAGCGCGTTTTATCCGCAGTACCCTACACTCGCATTGACATTCCGCCGCAATATTGGTACATTACTATCGATTCCATATTAGCCCGCAACCTCCTGTTGGCCTTAGAGTCAGTGGTCGGAAATTGGAAGGCAGGACTTCGCAGTCCTTCGCTTGCGCTATTGCCTGGTTGCTAGTTTCTGCACTTCTTAACCTCGCCCATCCACATCAGCCAGTTGCCATTGCCTCAATTAGCCAGTGATTCCACTGTTTCCACCCGACACCACGTGGAGGTCTGAAGTTGGACTTGGTCGGGCTAGGTGTTTGGATGCAAACTAAAAATTGCTTAAATCAAAGTGATGACGTCACAAACGTTTTTGATGACGTCATCTGTCACGAGTTTTGATTGTAAATTTAAAAGAGTATTTGACCAAATGAAACATAGTAAAACTTTTTTTTTATTAGCTTCAAACTTGGGAGAATTATATTGTGAATTCAGTCGATTGAAAGTCATAGACTGTGCTGACAATAAAAGTTTGGTGTAGTAGACACCGGCGGAGCCAGGGAGGGATTAGGGGTACCAGTCACCTCCTTTATTTTTAAGTGCACAATTTCACAAAAAATATTTGAAAGACAAAACGTGAAAAAACTACGGTAATTGAAAAACGCTCAACTCAAGTGTAATTCTACCCTGAGTTGTAAGTAAACAACGTCAAAACTTTTGCAATTTCTTTTTTAATTTTTTCTAAGGTCATTAGCTTCTCCATCTTTTACAACAAATTTCAGCGCTCTAGCTTATATTGTTTGCGAGATATTCGGATTGAAAAAACGTTTGCAGCAAAAAAGGCAAAGTGAATCATTTTTAACGTAGCAATGGAAATGAAGTTACTATCAAAAAATCAATTTTGGTAAAATAAGATCATTGCGTAGCCCGTATCGCGCTGTCGTGGAATGGTAATGTATCGTCACCATACCGCATTGCATTTGCGGGAGAATGTGAAGGAGGCAGAAAGCAGCGCGATTTCGCACCAAAAAACGTAATCCGTTTGTTTCAAAACTCATCATTTTGCAAAATGAAACAAGGAAAATCAGATTCCGGCGAGAGTTAGGGGCGGCCGAGATCTGACGTGTATCAGTATACGAAATAAATGATACCATAGTCGAATCGTATTTCGACCCAAATAAATTTCGAGAATGTTTTATAGCAAAGCATTTGGAAAAAAGACTAATCGCAGAAGGAAAGCAAATCTCTTCTAAGAGAATGACTCTAAGTTTACTTTTAACGTTGAAATTGATTTTTTTATTATACCGTATTAGGTCCGTTTTACCAATCACGCGTATTAATTTATGCGTATAGATATACGCATGTCGTTTAATTGCATGCATTTTACTTTTTTTTTTTTGCGTTTACATGGAATAAGATATCATACGTAATTGGTCTAAACCGCTTTATGTAGGCCTACATTTAGACCAACAGCCTAGTGAACCCGTTTATCTGAAAAATCACGGAATCAAAATAATATTGCTCAAAAAGTTTTTGTTATAATTTCCAAAAGCGAAATAACAATGTCAGCTTGATTCTTTAATTTTGTTTTCAGTTAAAGTTGGGGAACGCGATTGGCTGGTTTGGATTAATCTAACCACTTCAATTTGCGCAATGTCAAATGTTTAATACAGTAAATAGTTCGCTGATTTATTTTTAGGAAATCTGTGTCAATCAATTTCTATGTCTGCATTTTACAACGTATAGCTGTGTTGATTATGAACAATGTTCTTGTTGTCTAGCAGAGCAGCGAGTCCGGCGACTTTGCCCAAATTGTTCGAAGTCTAAATTGAGCGCGCTGATTGGTTGCGAGCAAAAAGTCGCGCCGATACCGTAGGCCTTATCCCGATCTACGCTGTGCGTAAAATTGTGAGCACAAAAGCTCGTCTTTAGTTTATTTTAAACCGAAATTCGGTAAGTTCGGCGTATCGCCTAACCAGCGTACAAGCAGCCAGTTGTTTTAAACAAACTAACAATATGCTAATACGTTCACGATTTTACGGCCGGGCCTAAAAATTTGTTCTGGAAGCATTTTATACGCAGTTTTCGGCGCGAACCAAATTTTGTTTGCGGGTGTGCCATATAAATAAAAATAAACCCATTGTATTTCGTTATGACCGCTTTTCCGCGAACGCCGCGTTCAGATTCGCATTATTTGATTGAGACAACCTTACGAGGAATTGGTCGGTCGCTATCGTGTTATTCTTGCTTAATGCTTAGATCCCTATTTCCTGCCAACGATAATAATAACAGTGAGTACAGTAATCAATTAAACAAAACTTTATATTGGTAAGCCAAAATACAGCGCATTTTTTTCGTTTGTTGAAGATAGCAAGCAGTACGTTGTGATTGGTGTCAACTGTCAATTAACATAAATTATAATAGGGAGCACTTATTTTTTTAAAAACCAATCATTTTTGGGTGTGGGCGGGAGTTGTTTGTATGTTTTGCGAATCGTAGACCGATAGGTCCCTTCGCTGTCTCTTGGCCAAGGCAACTTGATGAATGAAATGTAATTATAATTATTCGAAAATTGAAATATTATGATGCAAGCTTGCTTGAATAATAACGGCAATCTGCGATTTTCTCGTATGGCCTAAGTGAAACAAACGCGCTTTTTTGTATCCGCTGTTGCATTGTTAAACAAAGTAAAATTGTAAAACTCAATTCTTATTTTTTTCGTTTAGTTATTATAATTCTTATTATTTTCATTTGGTAATTCTTATAATGCATTTTGCAGTTACAGCAAGAAAGCCTGTGAATGTTTATCCAAAGGTTCCTTCGCGCAGTTAAAGTTAATCTGCAATTTTAGTTTAAAATGCAAGCATTAGCAAAGATAAAAAAAATTGTTAAGGCTGCAAATTGTCAAATATTAGCGTGGTTATTATAGAATAATTAAATAAATTTTGGTTAGATGTTAATTCAAGAATCTTGGTTGATTACATAAGTTTTTGATCAAGTATTATGTTAGATTAATCCGATAAGTGTGTTCAAATGTTATTCTAATTGATTAGATAAGTTCAGTTTATATGCCAGGTCTATTCTAAAATAGATTTAGTACCACAGATCGTAGAAGTATGCTAACAAAGCATTTTGCGTAAGATAATAATGTTGTCAGACATTGCAAAACGGTAGAAATTTTGTTCCTACCGGATATATTATCGGGCTCGGGACATATTCGTATTAACAGGGCCGCAACTATGGGGAAGGGGGGAAAAAGGGGGCGGCGCCCCCTAAACAAAAATTACTCCCCCCTAAAATGCCCAGCATGTCCACCCAAACTCTCCTTTCCCTTGCGGCAGTTTCCAGATGGTGGCTTTTTTTTTGGAAACCGACAGAAAATTAGGAGATAAGTAGAACAATTTGGCGAAGTGGCCTTTTTTTTTTTTTTGAGATCAACAGAGAACTCGTACAAACGTAGACCAAATTGGCACGATGACCTTTTTTTTGAAATCAACAGAGAACTCGGAGAAAAGTAGACCAACTCAAAAATTTTGGCCCCTCCGAAACAAATTTTGCCCTCTAAGAACAACGTTCTAGTTGCGACACTACATATTAATTGACATATAATTTCACTAGTTATATTTTTGAAACCATTGCATATAGGAGGACGATGAAAGTCCTCATCCAAGGAATCGAAGATGCCTTAGAACCTCAAGATGATGATGATGATGATGATGATATTCTCAAAGTGGTGCAATATTTCGTTTGGTCAAATGCTCTTTTTTTAATTTGCGATCAAAACTATTGACAAATGACGTCATCAAAAAAAGTTTGAGACGCATTCACATTGATTTAAGCAAATTTTGGTTTGGATCCAAACAGCTAACTCTCATTCACAATTTGAGTCATCAATATATGTCATTTTTCCGAAACTTAAAATTCGGCAATGACGTCACCAAAAATGACGTCATCAATTTTAAAATAAATTTGTTTATACCTGCACTTAAAAATCGATTACGATTCAAAATTTGGCTTTTCCATAACTTTTGGATTGGCTGTTGGACAGTAAAGACTCTTGACACTAGATGGCAGACTTTAAAGGCCGAAAAAGGGGAAAGTCCCATGTCCAAAACATGGGGAGTTTTTTTGGTGGCTCAGAACATGGTCCTAAGTCATCGTGCCAAATTTCAGCTAATTATAAATTTTTTCCGGGTTTGCATGTATTTTGTCGTGTTTCATCCGAACTACATCGTAACATCGAACAAATTGCCATATTCTTTCTTTATCCATGTAGAACTAGAATCAAAAAGTAACGGCTTTCTGCTGTGAAGGATTAGGTCAATGGTCTCACGTTCGATGGTGGTGTAACCCTTTGCAAAGCTGATCGCTTTTAAAAATAAGTCTTCTCCGATTGATAGGTAAAATTCCACAACATCAAATTTAACAAATCGGCATGCGCTTTTATTTGGGAGATCTTTGAACCACGATATGACAGCAGAAGTATTACCGGTACGCCATTGGTTAAGCAGGGTATTCAATCGAATAATTGAATTTCTTTTGTCGAGCTTTATCTTGCTGATGATACCAATCTCAGACTTAGCAGGGTTTATTAGTCTGCATTTTGGGTTGTTGGGAAAGTTTGGTTTGTGATCTTTTAATGAGACAAAAGCTTCTCTTTTGCTGAATTGTTCTATCCTGTCGTCTAGTTTTAGTGATTGTGCAATGGCCTTTGCTTCGCGATTATTGTTCTGAGTCACATTACTTCCAACTTTTTGATATTTAGCGGAGATGTTGCTAATTAACAGCTTTTTATAATTCTCCACATCTACCTTGTACACAGGTTAGTGGTTTTATCAGCAGGTACGAATAAGCGCGGAGAAGACTTATTGCTTTTAACGTCCTGAGCCAATTTTGCTTGAAATGGGTCAAAGTCTTTTCGGAATTTGAGGCTGCGGACGAGCTGGTATAGTTCTGTCTTAAAAGATAGTAGGTCTTTGTGTTGGGGTTGAGTTTTTTCTGTGTTAAAGCCAAAGTTTTCCATTTGCTGTGAGCCGAATTCACCATTGTTTTTGAAGTCAAAGAAGAAAGCTTTCCAGCGTAATCGCTTTGTAAAGCTCTCCAGTTTGCTAATGATCTGTTTCAGGTATTGGTTTTTGTTTGGTATGGGAGTTTTTTGGTGGAATATTCCAAATTGACTTTTTCGAAGATCATTGTTAGGTCTCTTCTAGTTTCTTACTATTGAAAGTGCTTGACAAGCTGGCTGGCAAGGCGCAATAACAATGCTTGCATCGGGGTCGGCAAACCAGATAAAGTGCTCGGCGACGAATCAGAGCAAAATATTTAGTTACAGACAACCACAATTTAACATGCCCCAAGAGTCTGTTTCGCCCTTGTGGGCTCTTCAGGGCACTTATTTTGTTTGATTTTATTTCATGGCACTTATTTTTTTATATTTTATTTTGTTTTGTTTTTATTTCATTGCACTGTATGTGTAATAATTCATTTAGCCGAATATTTTCAACCATTAGTTGTAAAACTCCGCAATCCTATTTCACCTTTAGTAATTTCCTTTTTTCTTTTTCGTTCGCTATCTCACCATTACCTGGCACGTAATAATGGGTCATGTATAGCGGTTTAACACGAGCAATAATATTTAACTCAGTTGTGGTTTTAAACGCAACGGTGAGAGTCATTCTGCGACTTAGAGCATTTACCCAGGTATAGACAAGAAATTTAGTGAGGAGTTTAGCCGGTTTGCATGAGCTTGGACTCGTGCAATCGTCCTTCAAGTACTTGGGTAAGTACCTTTTAAAATGTTTCTATTCCCGTCACGTTTTTGGTGTTTTTTCTAAATTTCTCATAGGCTGATTCCTATACTGGTAAATGTATATATACTGTATTAGTTTTAATGGGAGCGTTCACCGATTACTAAAATCGAGTATATAATGTCCGAAAGGGACCTGCAAGGGTTGTTACGTTTAGACAGGTCCGTATTTCTGGAGCTGCTACTAAAATTTAACTTTATAGATTTATGAGGAATAACGGGTTATTTATTCACTTTTTGAGAGTTCTGCTACTATTTACGGCTGTACGACAATTGTACGGATCTAATTTGCAGGCCGCATTCCAATAAAGACTTCAAGATGCTAGTCTATTTTTATGTTCTCTCATTCCCGCTTTTAGGTGTCCTCTGTGTTTATACTGGCAATGATTTATCTCTGTGACGCCCAAGTGCAGTTTCGCCTTGCTCGAGCCATTCACTTCACTATTAACAGTTATCAAATCTAGATCGACTTGATATTTATCAATTGACATGATCTCTTTCTGGTATGATATATTTACTTGGCCATTTTATTCAATTTGTTTTGTTTAGACTATATTAAACTTTAGCCCCCTGAAGAGCCCACAAGGGCGAAACAGACTGTTGGGGCACGTTAAATGGTGGTGGTCTGTAATTAGTTAATAGATCAGTTCTCATGTATTAAGTAATTGAGTGTGTTTTAGTTGTGCTGTTTTCTCCCAGGACCTTGATATTCTTTTGTGCATATGATTTCAATTGTCATTTAACTTTATCAAATCAATATTAAATTTTTCTTTATACTCATTGTGTTACCCTGAAGCTTGGGACGAGTTTGCGAGGCCCATCTCCGCGTCATTGCGCCCGAGCAACACTGCTCCTTTCGGAAAAATGTCGCAGCTGTGGCGAGCCGTTGGCAACACTGTTTGATTTGACTGGCCCGAGATTTGACCTCCCGCTCCAGAGACGACCGCGTTACCGCTCGACCAACTGGCCGGTCATTTAACTTCATTGCAAGTGAAATTGCAATTGTATTGTAAACAAATTTGCAATGCTAGTTTCTTATTCTTTCAAATGACATGCAGTAGCAACAATTTGGAGATAAACCAGCATGTATAATAATTTATCACTTGCATAATATTTTTGAGCTAAATTAGTTAAAAAGTATATACAGGGTATTTTAAAAGAAACATATCGGTATATTATTGAAATAATACCAGTATATTGGTATGTTACTTTTGAAACACCCTGTATAAAGCATTTGCAATGATTAAGATTGTATTTTATAACAAAAGTGCTCTAAACTCCTTTGCAACAATGACACCAATCTTGTGATTGACTAGCATTTATCGTATTAGTCAGCAGGACCAACATAATACTATGTATAGTATAATTTGTGGCCAAAATGTCTACTAATGTTTATCACATGTTACATGTGGCTGTATTGTTATTTGCTCAGCTGCATTGAATGGTAAAACTAAAATATTCAAAATTTGTCTCTTTATTTCACTTAAATGAAGAAACTTTAATGGGCAGCTTTTGTTGCGTTATCTTGGTAGCTGAATAGAAAGATTGTGTTATAACAGCAAAGCAAATTGTTCTGTATAAAATTATAAAAAATTATTACGTATATAAAAAATTGTTCTGCATAAAGTTATTATAAAAAGCAAAACAAATTGTTCCGTTTACACACATTGCTAATCAATTGTTATGCTAAATTCTTCATCAAAAAGAAAGAACAACCTTTATACTATCCCAAAATATTTTTGTTTCAAATTTTTGTTCAATCCTTCACCCCTAATTTATGACCCTAATTTACCAAAAAAAAAAACTCTTAAAGCACAATTTTATAGCAAAATTAGCCGTAATTAAACTTCAAATTTAGATTCCCCATCCCCAAAAACATAAATTTTGACGCAAAAACCAACTTTCTGCCTTAAGTAAGGGCCTCAAAATTGATTTTTGTGTTTTTACATACTCCTGTCTGATCTCTAGTGGTAATTTTCGATATCTCATTGACAGGACAGTACGATTTCAATTTTTTTATTTTTATATAGCTTGTGTTATTCTGTGTAGATAATCTATAAGCATTTTATATAAATCTTCCAACCTATGGTAGTTGGCATTTGTTGAAATACAATGGAACAACCCCACAGTGAAAAAGAAATAGGAAATTTTGAAATTGTTCAAACAGAAATTTCAAGTGAAAGCGAAAATGAATTCCCTAATGAAGAAAGTGAAAACCTAAATGCAATTATTTCTTTAAAGTAGCGACAGACCGCTGTTTTTTTTGCCAAAATAGCGGTGCCCAGCTCTGGTCTTTATGTGGTGCGTTCATGAGCAAGCAAAATTATCTATTGGTTGTTTTCAAAAATTACACGTGCTTGATTGTGCTTTACATGCGATAACGTATTCGCGTTTTTTGAGCTTTCCTACCCTTATGAGTTTAACCAAAAAGTGAATAAATAAATAAATAAATAAATAAATAAAAAAACAAACGCTAAAAGATTACATTTTCAAATCGTTCGGCGTTTTCTTTTGTATTTTTTAAACGTCAAACCATCACAATTAGATTATCTTTTCTTCTAACGAATTAATTGACTGGTTTTCTTGAGCATTTAAATTTTATGACGTAACACAGAAAAAAGGCGAAACGAAATGGCAATTTTACTGAAAAAAAGTTCAAGAGTAAAAAAAAATAAAAAATATTATTTTGCGCACCTTTTAGTTGCGTTTTAAACGGTTAAAATTAGAATTTGCGTTTATGTTTGGATTAGGGTTAGATTTAGGTCGTTTTGGAATAAGGATTTGAGTTTAAGTCAGATTTAGATCAATTCAAATTAAAAAAAACTGTAGAGGCAATTTTTCGGTGAAGTTACAGCTTGCAAAAAAATGTTGCTGTTCCTATATTGATAATATAGGCTTTTCCTGAAATTTCAGTTGAACCTTTTTGAAGTTTTGACGTTTCTACAAATTTTCGCACTCTCTAACTTAAGTAAGATAAATTTCGAATACTTTATGTTTAAAGATAAAAGATATTTCAAGGCCCAAGTGGAACAGACACAGAAGCATGGTGTCACTCGCAGTGTCTTTTTTGAGAATTAGAATTAGGATAGGCGCAATTTTTGTCTGAGGCCAGTTGCAAGATTTTTATGTTTTTTCACGAAAATAACTCAACTTTAAGATCATTTTAGGACAATTATGTTATATTTTGGTTCCAAAGACATGTCTTTAAGCGCTTTAGCAGAGAAAAACATACACAAAATAAGCCTAAAAATAATTGGAGGGCACAAGCAATTTTGCCATCTTCTTTTGTGGTGCAGTAGGTAATTAAGGCTAGGAAAAAAGTAAGATCTTTGTAGACATTGGTGACAGATTACCGTAGTTATTTGCAATTTGAAAAGCAACAAAAGCTAATCTGATATTGGCAATGGCAGGAAAACATCTGAAATAGTTAAAGTATGAATTGTTCCTTGCAGCTGCTTGAAATTCTATACTGCATGAAAATAAGCCGTCTTTGAAAATGCCATGGCCCTGATGGAAGAGCTAGGGAAACGCACAAGGCCGTCCAAAATGCTTTGCGTTACCAGCATCCAACTTTTTGAGCCTCTTTGTTATTAGGACTTAAATAGAAATGATGTGGCACAGTTCCTTTTTTAGTAAAAACATTCTTGGCTACGAAATTGAGCTATGTCTTTTTTGTTTCCGCACAAGATGTGGCGATCTTGAGTTGAAAAGCTTTTTAAGGCAGCAAAATACTAGCATGGGCTAAAAAATCTGAAATCTGCACGACACTTACCCTCAAGCTGTTTAAAATGATGCTAAAATGCCAGATAGGGTAGGCTTTTTCATGTGTATGCCTCATTTTAACCTAAGAGCGCTGATTTTAATGTTTTTGCACTTTTTTCATTGTGCCATGGCCCAAAGAGGTGGGGCATGGCGCAACGGCCTTCTTGTATACGCTACTGTTTCCACGAAGAATTTTTGTTAACGCCCCGCCTCATCTATTTTTGTCTACATCCCTACCCCAACTCCGCCCTACCCAAAAAAAAAAATTAAAAAGATCTTCAAACGCAGCAATTATGTTCTCTCGAACGAAATACGTGTATACGGGGCCTGTTCGAAAAGTATCCGACTTTTTGTATTAAAATTTTTTGTATTAAGAAAAGTATCCGACTTTAAAACACAATAAATTTTGCCAATTTTATTTAATCCCTGTAAAATATTCCCCTTAAAGGTCAACACACTTTTTCCAGCACTTCTGCCAGTTCTGGAAAGTCCTTTAAAATTGCTCCTCCAGAATGCTCTTTAGCTTTTTGGCGATTTTTGCTTGATGTCCCCCCGTGACTGTTTTCAATTTTAGAGAAAGCCAAAAATTGCATGGCGCCAAGTCTGGAGAGTATGGAGCCTGTCGAACAAACGGCATGCCGCTTTTCGCAAGAAAGTTGTGAATGACATGGGCAGAATGAGCAGGAGCATTGTCATGGTGGAGCAAAAAAATTTTTGCTCTCCACGTGTCTGGCCGCTTTTTTCTCACAGCTGCACAAAGTCAAAGTAAAACCCCCAGGTAGTACTCTTTACCGATTGCTTGGCCTTCTAGTGCATATTCATGATGCACAATGCCACGAGAATCAAAAAAACTTTGCGGAATTCATCCTTCACTTCTTCATTTCGACTTGTGCATGGCCTCCCTGAGCGGAATTCAGTCTCCACTGACTCTTGGCCATTTTTAAAGCGTTACACCATTGCTTTATCTGAATAGGGCTTAAGCCCACATCGCCAAGTACCACTGGATCTTTCAGATTGTTTTCATTTGAGCATCGCCAAGTTTTTGAAAAATTTGATGCAAGATCTCTGTTCCGCCATATCAATAAAAGTTTCCTGAAATAAAAAGTCGCCAAGCACGTATGAAACCACCTCAATAAATACTATGCAGAAAAATAATGGCTTTAACCAAACGGCTTGAAACTTTCACGATCGCGCATCATTGCATGTGTGTGCGCCCACGCTTTGTACAAGTGAGTCGCTTGAACGCTGTTGCAGAGTGAAAAAAAAAGTCGGATACTCTTTGAACAGACCTCGTATATACAGTAGGATATGTACTTACAAATTTTGAGCATATGATCAGCCATTTTGCTCGGTAAAAATAATTAGAAAACTTTTGAAATTTTGCAATATTGAAGAATTTCTCAATCACCACTGTCATGTTAAGTTTTCACATTGTTTTCTGCTTTGCGACTTTGGCATCGCATTTACTGTAATCTTAGCTAGGTTATTCGATACTTTTTGCCAATTCCAGTCGATCAATTCATTCATTGCCTGCGAGAATTTATTTTGAACTATTATGCTTTTGCTTGATCAAATCCCGATGCATGTTAAGCTAATTACTGACCAGCATCCATTGCTCGGACTTTTGCTCATCAATGTTGGAATCTAAAAATGTTGTGGGGCAGGCCAATTGTTTTTACACTCAAGAGTTGCAAAGTTTTACTAAGCTTTATCGCAAATTTTTATTAGAGGTATGATGAATATTTAGGTTATATACCGGTATTCTGAATCTGATTATCGATGGGAGAATACAGAGAATCGAACCCAGATTAAAGAGGCACCAGATGACGATTTTGTGGACATACGATTTATAGAAAGTGGAACAACCAGCGCTTTCACAAAATCAGTTAAGCATTTAAAAATCAAAATGATGAAAACTAATTTCTATGTTTTATTTGAATAATATGGTCAATTTCTATGACAATGGTCCTTAGAGACCAAAATCGATTTTAAGATTAATTTTCAAATTTTTTAAGTTGAAGTATTTGACCGATTTTGTGAAAGCGCTGATTGTTTCACCATTATTTGCAAGTTATTCAACTGCCTTTTCCAGCGCATAACTATTTTGCAAAGTCATGTTTCTAACATACAATACTTTTTTGAGAGACTTTGCACTCTTTTTTCACAAAATGTAGTAAATTTTGGGTTGAGCCTGTTTTTTTTTCACTAATTTTTTGCTTCATATGTTTTTAATTTTTTCTAAAATTTTCAGCACATAAATGTCAAGTTAAGCAGCCGAAGCGTTTGATACCCGGCTCTTTGTCTGTTTGAGCATATGCTTTTTTTGCAGCGTCGTAGAGTTAAAAAGCGAAAAGGCGAGCTATTTTCATTTTAAGCTACTGCCAAAAATTTTCTATTTCTCTTCTTAAATGTTTTTGTGCTGCTAAGACATATTTCTCTAATTAGAATTTCTATTTCTCTTCTATTTCTATTTCACTTCTATTCTTCTATTTCTATACTTAAAAGTTCTATTTCACTTATTAAAAATTTTTATTTCTCTTCTTAAATATTTTTGTGCTGCTGAGACATATTTTTTGTCATTGCACTTAAATTTTAAGCAAAAGAATGAACCTCGCGTTCTTGTACGATTGCTCTTATAAAAAAATGTAATTACTGCTTGTTTAGAGGAAAATTTGATTCAAAGCACTTTGTGCAGTGTGCACTGATATGAATCTATCGTAGGTTTTTGGAGGTGCGAAACACCCAGCCGTCAGAAATTGGAAGTTGGTGGGCAACACCACCAACCAGCAATTTCGCAGATTTTGGCAAAAATAACTTAATTTTAGGCTTATTTAGGAAAAATTTATGCTTCCAAAACATGGCATATAGAAATTAGCAATGCAAAAACAATTAGCTAATCTTTGCGTAAATGGACTATGTTGGCGATGGCTAAAGGTAAAATTTCAGCCCTTTTACCATAAGACTGTATACCATAATTTAAAAACTCACAAGTTTTAACCCAATTCGTTTGCATTTTTAAAAGATAATTTTGGGAAAGATGCTGATCGGAACTAGATTTGAGGGAAGTGATTGCTATTTAGCTAAATTTAATGTTGAGTATACCCCCCCTTATAATCTCCAAATTGTTTTTTGGTGAAGCCTACGTTAGACCTATTGGTTAGACATGTAGCGTACGTTAGACAGTCCCCAAATTGTTTTTTGGAGAAGCCTATGTTAGACATTTTGCTCCAAGAAATCCAATTTGAATGCTTAGTTTTTTCCAATTTCAAATTTTTTATTGATTTGTATGCGTTATTTTTGACTAATATCAGCCACCCTATAAGCAACTGTTTCAAAAGTGGCTTTTAACCACTTTCGAGTCAATGTAATTCCAAAAGATTGTCTGAGAAGTGCGAAAATTAGTATTTTCTTTTTAGTGCATTTTGGTCGACAGGCCAATATAGGATAGGATTTATAGCCACCCTGCCCAATAGCCCCTTGCGACGCTATTGGGCATTGGCATCGAATAGCGAAACAAGAAAAATAATGTTTTTCAGCGGATTCAACTTCATGTAACAAAAGCGATAAGAAATAAGTTAATGCTGAAATGATATCTTTTGCGATACTTAGGTCTTTGCGCATTGTTGTTGGATGCTTTTGCGTATTGATAATTTTCTACGCCGTGCATGATTTGAACTTTATTCTGACCCCTCAAACAAAACCTCAAGATAAAAGTATGCCAATGATATCGACTATAAAAGCCAATGGAGGATCAGAAGAAAACGAAACGGTATTTACACGAAAAAAATCTAAAGTTATTAGATTTGGTTTTAGATACCTTATTATCAAACCACACCATCACAAACCAGCAGCATTGAAGGTTGATGTAAGGTCAACTAAACAGGCTCAAAATGCATTTCCTCAGGATAGATATCGAACTTACAGACAATGGTTATCAAATGGTCTATCCTCAACCTAAATCGTACTTGAAATGATCACGTTCTTCCAACGTAAGAGTGCCTAATTGCTTTGTCATAATTCAATGATAATATTACAATCAGATCTATTGCGCAGAGTATTTGTTTCTTAAGTGCTCATGCCTTGCTCACTAAGTGTTTGCGCAATACTACCCATACCCATTCAGGCACGGGGGGCATTCTGGGGTCGTGCCCCCCCCTCCCCTCTGCCTGTGCACCTCCAAACGACAATTGTGCCCCTCCCAAAGTGAGGATTGTGCCTCAAACAAATTACAGGCTCAGTACTACTGGAGTGCAGTTCGAGGCCTGAGGCTTCCAAAATAATATGGTTATCACCCAAGAATTCTTGAGCAAGAAATGTTTTTTCGTGCATTTTGCAATAAAGGCCTTTTGTTTTTGTGGTTTCACCCCAGAATTCATAAAAATTCACCCACTTTTTGAGATGAAGACTTTTTTTTTTGGTCTTCACCTCAGATTTGTGGAAATTTGCGCATTTTTTGAGATGAATACCAGAATTTGTGGTAATTCGTATAATTTCGCAATGAACACCTTTGTTTTTTGGTCCACACTCTAGATTTCAAGGTATTAAAAATTTGTGCCTCCCCAAACTTTGTTTATGCCCCTCCAGTCCGCTATCCTGGCGCCAGGCCTGATGGAGAGAAAAGGAAAAGGAGCGGCTATTAACAGGAAAAAGCTGAGCCGTGATTAGCTGCAAAATTGCTCTTTTTCCTGCGCTCTCCATTCTGACGATTCTTCCGGACAAGTGTCAGACGAAAACCTGCTTTGAAAAAATGAACATTTTGATTAGAGCAATTCTCAAGTTCTGAACCACCAATCAGCTTTCTAATAATTATTTATGGTGCTGAGCTACGTTCTCTCTACGCTGCGCGGCTGCGCCGCCACGCAGGTAACCTATAACCTCCGCGCAGTACTTTAGTTATGCCGCGCAATGCATAGATGTAGACAAGACAAGGTAAATAGGTGCTTTTAATCGGAAGCAAGCCTCATAATTAAGATTTGATAAACTTGTTTTGCAAAATCAAGGTGTAATCACTTACTTTTGTAATGATATTATGAACTTTTAGTGTGCCAGTAATCAATCGAGCACATTAACAAAAGTCACGTCTTAATTATTTGACGACCTAAATAAGTAAATAGAGCGCACTGCCATTGAAAAACACGTGAAAATGGCATGTTGTTGACAAAATGTTAAAAGGACATTCAGGTCAAATTTTTCACCGCTGACCAAAATCTTGCAAAAAGCCTAAAGTGTATTCTTACTAAATTTGAAGTTTCTAACTCTTGCCGTTTTCAAGATATTGCAGTTCAAAGTTAACTAACCATTTTCTTTTTACTTCAGTGCTGCCATTTTGCCAGTATTGTGACAGAAGATTAACTTTTGGATAATTGACTTGAGTTTACGTGAAAAGTAGCTAATTTACAATTCTGACCCTTTATTTGTTTCTACAACTACCCTGCCATAAATACTTATTGAAAGTTATGAACATGCAGTAAGTTTCTGAGATTTTGTTTCTGATTGACAACTCTGGCAAAATTTCACAGGTAAAAATCCCACTGTTATATCTCGGAAACGAAGCTCGTGGAAACTAGAAAGCTCACAATTGGAGAAGTTAGTCTTCAGATTTTTCAAAATTTTTGAGAGAAAACCGAGCAAAACATTTTCGACCTGCGTGCCCTTTTAGTAGATAATTTGATTAAGTTACCTGGAAGCACTGCTCTGATAAGTGTTAAATCAATAAGAACAAGGCATGTGATAGTTATTCTGTGTTTCAATGAAAAGTACTCAAAACATAAGGTTTAGAGAAGGAATGAAATGGTAGGTAAGAGACTAAGAGGTTGATGACACCGTGACCTTGGTAAGTGGAGCTACGCACCTTATCACTAGGCCTCGTGAGCAGTTGAAATTCAAATCTGATTTCAGGTGCTGCAGTAAGCTACCGTGTGTCCACACTATAGAAATTAAAATTGCTGAAAAAATCGCAGAGATACCGTTACTATCCTACAGTGTGGGCTTATGGTAGCTTGCGGCATAAGTACCTGAAATCAAATTTGAATTTCAACTGCTAGCGTGGCCCAGTAATAAGCTGCAAAACTCCGCTTACCGAAGTCACGGTTTTAGGGTTTCAAAACCTACTTCTCTTGGTGATGACACATATATGAGGAAAAGTTTTGTACATTAATTGCTTTTAAACATAAAATTTATATTCTCGATCTCTATCTGGAGATCCTTAATAGAGTAAAACACGCTGTTGTGGGTTAAATTTGTCATTAACATTCGGCAACACACACAGTAGCGTAGCCAGGGGGGGCGGGGGGACTATAACCCCCCCCCCGTTGGCCTGTCAACCAAAATGCAGAATAAGCAAAATACCACGTTTTTAGCTCTTTTGAGACTGTTTTTTGCGCTGGAATTGACTAAAAAGTCATTTAAAGCATCCTTTGAAACATATACTCGGGGGAGGGGGGGCTAATTGTCAAAAATTAAAGTCACAAATCAATGCAAACTGTAAAAAATGCCCGAAAATAAACAATCAGATTTGATCGCTTGTGTAAAAATGCAAACATAGGTTTTATCAACAAATATATTGTTTATTCAGAATAAGGGGAGGGGAGCTATTCAATGTTAGTTAATCATCAATCACTTCTCTCAAATATCTTTACATTAGCCCCCCCTCCAATTATTTTTCTTTAAACATAGACGAAATAGATTACTCCGTGTTTGTTTTATTGAATAATAGGATTTTATGATTTACCAGCATGTAAACAAGAGAACTGCAATGTTATCATTATAGCCACTTCCCATATAGCCCATTAATGCAACCAGTTGGTTGCGCTGCCAATGTTGCGCTGCCAATTTCTATGCCACGTTTGAAAGGCATTTTTTTAAATAAAATAGCTCTAAAATTAAGTTATTCTTGCAAAAAAATGCAAAATTTTCTAGAGCTGAGGGCTCCGCCCCGAGACCCCCCTGCCTCTGGCGGCTGGGGGCTCCGCCCCCAAACCCCCAAAACAGCCCCCATTGCGAATTTCTTGCTACGCGCCTGAATACTACATTGTCTGTTTATCTCATATGCATTTTTCTAACAAAAAAAATTGTTAGATAAAGAAATCCTTTTCGGCTCAATAGCCAATTTTATTGGAAAAAAGGAAATACTCTGTTTTAGGTTGGCTGTAGTTTTTCGAGTTTTATTGGAACTGTTTGCATATACACTAATTTATTGCTGCAGCTTTGGAGTAAAGCTACTCAACTGTGCGCAAAAACACACAACCCTCGGATGTTAATTTTTACGGACAAGTTTTTGAAGCTGGTTTAATTTCCAATGCTCTGTTTGCTTGAGTACAAACTTTTTTGCTGGTTTCGCAGCACCGTAAAATTGCAATAGCGAAAAAGCGAGCTTTATTGGATATGAACGACAGCCAAAAATTTGCGACTTGTCTGCGCATTGCGCAACAGCCACAAATAATTTTGAAATCGTTGCAATTTTACTTGCAAATACTGCACTTTAAAATCATTATAAGAGATTACCGTTCCAAATCAGAACAGAAACCAGTTTGTTTTTTTGAAATAACTGTTTTTTCATTTGTTTTTAATTTAATTTTTTTTTTGCTGCTAAAGCTGGGATTGTTCTTAATTTAGTAACCTGTAACACAGTGTTTGGAAAATAGCAAGAAAATTCACTGCTGCAGCAGCTCAGCGCGTAGTATCGCAGCTAAAACGCTTCAAGAAAAAAACACCAGTACTTTGCCCGGTTGGTATTAATATTGCAAATTATTGTACAATATCATTAGCCCTGATGTAACTAATGGGGAGCAGAGGATCATTTCCCCTGGCCTCCCCAAACGTGGGCTCCTTTTTGAGAAATGAAACCCCCAAGTTGCAACAAGAGTTTCTGGAAAAAGGCAAACGAGCGGAAAAAGTCTTTACTTTAATTTGACTGAAGAAACCAACGAATTTTTGAGGAAAACCTTTTTCTTTTCTTTTTTCCTTTTCACCTAAATTTGACGAAAAAAAAACGTTTTTTTTGTTTCTGAATACCCATGTGAAGTTTGCCCTGGCTCTAATCCCTATAGTTTGGCCATTGATCAATAGAAATACTGAACGTAGGCTTACTGTAAGGCCCTAGCCAATGTAATTCAAGTATGGTTAATACTAAAATCATGAGCGAAGTGCTGCACAGTATTTCAATGTACTGGCCTCGGTTAGCCTAATAGGTGTGCAATAATCACTCGGTGTTCAATTATTTAAAACCGTGTGATCAATCAACCACACTGCACAACGTGCTAAGTGTAGATAAAATTATTGTGTTTTGCAGACAGAAAACGGAACGTGCCATCCACAAAAACATTTCGTCTTTTGTAAAACTCATAAGACTGGTGGCACGTATGTATACAGAATACTTAAACGTTACGTGTCAAAGTATCATTTAAAAAAAGTAAGTTACAAGTTAAAAAGATATTAGCAATGTGTATGAATAAAAATTTTTAAACATTTGACTTCTAAATTTGGTTGCTTTAGTTTCACGGCTTTATCATAAAAAATTTTTAACATTGAACTCCTGCGAAATTTCAATTTTCTTCGCATGTAGCTTGCATCCCAAGCTTTTTTTGTCTACAAGACAACTAAACAAAGAGTGCTGGTAATTTTAGCCTACTATTAATTTTAAGTTTTGCTCAGTTACAAATTGCAGAAGAAAAAAACAATCAAATTTCTTCTGGTTTACGCTTTGATTTTGTCTTGAGCTGCCTGTTTTATGTTCAAGGTATGCCCTGATGGGCCGTAAATTTATCAGGTGGTGTTCCGCCATTGTAAACATTTATTATGGGGCCCCATTTTTTCTGTATTTATTCTTCAATCAAACTAAATTTTTCACAAAACATATCTAAGACTCTGCGATATAAAACGATTTTTCAAATGAAATAAAAATAATGAGACAAAAAAGCACTGAGCTGAACTGCGGTAAGTAGAGATGAAGCTATGCAAAATTGGTTAACGCAAAAAAAATTAACGTGCAGCAGGACATTGACTTCACCAGAAAAACTCCGCAATGACAAAACGCAATAAGTTGAGGCCAATTGATTAAGCTACTGTAATTTACTTAAGGGAGGTCGGTTGAAACCTTGAAATTTTTTTGTCTTGGTTTTGCTCGAGCAAACTGTTGGATTACTTTTCTAGAATCTAAATTTTAAGTTGATTCGTTTTCTATCGCTAGCGCCAAACCGTTTAGTCTCGCTTAATTGAGTCAAGGAGCTTCGAAAAAAGTTTTTGATCAGTTTGAGGTTAGAAAAAGATATTTTTGGCTTAGCAATTGTTACAAGTACAGTGTATGCTCCGCAAACAGGCGCGAAAACAGGAATTGTTGAGTTTGCTTTGGGAGGCCGAGCTTAACAACAAAGGTCTACTTTTCCAGTGTGTGAAAAATGTATCTAAGATTTTGAGTGTGGAACAAATTGGTGAACCTCAAGCGTAACACAGAAGGGTGCCTGGGGCCAAAGTCCCAACGGTAGGACAATTTATGTAATTTTTCAGAAAAAAAATTTTAAGACCATTTTGATACTCTTTTGCACTTGCTCACAGCCATTTGAAAGAGCTAAATTACTAAGTAATACTAGTAACAAAGCAAGGAATTTGTATTCCTCTTCGAGATAGCACCAACAAGAGGGGCCATAGCAACATTCAAAGAAAGAAGAGTATAAGCATCTCACTAAGGGGCCATAGCAACATTCAAAGAAAATAGCTATTTCAAAAGGCTCTGAACAAGTGCAAAATGATACGCAAAAAGCTTTTTCAAATGGTTCTGAACATTAAAGTTCGGAAGCCACTTGAAAAAATATTTTGCTCGGTCTCTCTGGCCTCCTATATATACTTTTTGGTCAAGTCTAAAACTCGTTTTAACACTGTCTTGCTTATTTGAGTTAGATTTTCTAAGTAACTTTGCTAAGGGGGCTTCAGCCCTTTTAACTCTCCCACTCCCAGGTTACGCCACTGCAAACAAACGTCAGGATAGGTTGTGGCAAATCATTTTCAACATTTTTAGCAGATTTCAACTGAGCAATCTTTTCTTTCAACGACGCTTTGATGGTGAGTCATTATTGGCTTATAAACAACGTTGAAAAGTTCTCAATCTAAAAAAAATTGTATTCTGTTTTGATCTGGTTAATACAGATTTGTAGTCCTAGCTATACTGACGAGGAATAAAAGACGAATGTCGATTCCGACATGGTATGCCTTAGGCTGTTAATCAAAGGTTTGATTCTGCCAATAAGACTTTGGGTACTGTGTTTAGCTTATCATTAATTTTCTCAGTACCTTGTTCATAATAAGTTCTCAATTTGTAAGTCAAATTCTTTTGACTCTTTTGCTTGTTTGTTTTTTTGTTGTTTTTTTGTTAGTTTTTGACTCAAGTAGAGACGAATAAAATTCTTTTGTTCTGTTATATTGTATCAGAAAATTTTCTGATAAAATAATTTTGCTTCAATCTCAAGATTCAGATGAAAAGCATTTGATAGAAAACTTGGTTTTTATAATTAAGCTCTACAGACAAGTTTATTAATTTGTGCTTTTAACAAAAATGTTTTACAAAAAAATGCATCAATACGGAACCACCTTGTGCTGGGGCCGCGGTTGATTGCACCGACTGCAGTGGAGGTTTAGTTGCGGCATTATGGCTCTGGTTATGCCCAATTATGGTAAGGTGTATATGACTTCGTGTTATTTGCCTAACCATTAATAGGGGTGGGGGGGAGGGGCACGAGAAGAATTCGTTTTTTGTTAGGGTAAATAAATAATTTTCGCAATAACCTATGGTTTATAAAAAACTAATTTTGTTTCAAAAACATCATTAGAGTTGCTGCACACATTACAGTATTACAATGATCATTATCTATTTTTCGCTTTCACGTGATTTGTTGTGGTATCAATATATAGTTAGGATAATAATGCGTGGAAGAAGTTTTAGTGTAAGTTATCAAAGATATACCGAAAAGGAAAAATTAAGCTCATGCTCTTGTATATCTCACCTTGTTACGAAAGGAAATCTTTTATAATGCTCGCTGTATTTCGCCGAAACATGTAACGAGTTGGCGAGACCCATTTCTGTGTCATTGCGCCCGGGAAATATTGCTCTTTTGAAAGAACTTTTGCTGTGGTGGCAAGTCGTTGGCAGCACTGTGTCCGATTTGACTGGCCCGAGATTTAAACCTCAGACTTCAGGCTTCAGAGACGAAAGCATTATCGCTCGCAGAGTTGTAAGTCGGGTTAGGCTTTTCGGTTCGAGTTCATGCTTAAAGTTGACAAAAATATCGGGCTTAATTGGGGCCTAAGACGTACTTTTTGTCTTAGGTGTACAAAAATATAATCAAAATAATCTGGCAATATTGCTAAATTTTCCCGACCTAATTTAACTTTCTGTTTTTTCGGGCATGATTTAGGCTTCAAATTAGTTTTCGCATTTGGGCCGGGTAGGGGCTTATGGTTTTGGGTTCGGGTCGGGATCGGGCCTGAACTAGTCGGTCCGTTTACAACTCTGACCGCTCGACCACCTGTGCGTGTGAAATGTATACAGTAGAACTAAATGTATTGCATGTTCAAAAAATATCTTGTTTAAATTACAAACAGTTTCAGATATTTAGCAGAATATTGAATTTGTTAGAAATGTTTGTCGAAAAACTGCAAATTTTTTCCAGCGTTTGCACCCCTAATATGCTATTCACACACACACTGAATACTCAAAATGTTTTTGCAGAACTTGAGGTTCTTATTAAGGCATTTGAGTGCTTTATTATTTCTCCATCATTCTCTCACAGTTTTGTTTTACCTACAAAAGAACAGTATACTAGCCCAGCCAGGGTTTGTTTTTGCACTTCCATATTTCTTTAGCTGAAGGTTAGAAATTATTTATCAAAACTTCTTTTAGAACATCGTTGCTTGATTGTCATAACAATGACGTAATGGCAAACGTTGTTCAAATTTATATTAACTTGGAACAGTAGTAGTGCGTATTCAATGGTGAAAACTATTAACCACACTAACATTAGCAACCATAGCTCAAAATTTGCTCAATTGTAGTGTTCCTTTGCTTTGGCTTTCTGCTTCCCCCATTTTGCTTGTTTCGGCGACGGCAATCTGGCTCAAGCTATTAATTATTTTTTTAATTTGGAACTTAGAATCTTTTTTTTACAATTTTAGGCTAAGACTATGCCTTCTTCTGATGTTGGCGGATATCCAGGACGAATTAGGCCGGAGTTGACTTTCATTGTTACTCAAAAAGACGGAATGAGGCATCCGAAAGAAGGCGATGAGTTTGTAATAATCAATCATTTTCGGTTCAATCGTGATTCCCTCAATAAAATGATGTCAAAAAATACTCGATAAGAAATTTAATCAATTTGAAATTTCCGAATGTTTATTTTGAAGATACATTTTTTTTCAACTATTTATACATGATTTACAAACAAAAAATATTCGGCCAAAAACTATTTTTGGTTGGAAATTTTTTCCGAAGATTTTGAATTTTATCAACCATTTTGCAGCCACAAACAATTTTTTTAAAGCAGACGTATAAGTTTTTATTTAACGCTGAACGTTTTCAACATTTTTCTAGTCCTCTTCAGAGCAAAAATTTTACGTATTCATATTTCAAAGACTAACTAGCAGATGAGTTGCCGTCAAAAAAGCAATAAAGTTCACATTAGCTACTGCGACGGTTATTGCTGAAGTTTCTGAAGATGAACTTAGGGTTTGCTCAGCGTCAAGGAAGAGGAAGACGGTCGCTGGATTGTTTGTGATCATTAATTGTGGCAAACAATATCATCTACATGTTCTGGCATTCGATATCACAAAAATCAATATTATACTCTAAATTTTGTTTTTGTTTTTCTGATAATTTTGTTTAAGGCCGAAAAATTTTTTCGTTCATTTCTAGCAGTTTTTATACGTAATAACATAATACATAAACAACTGGTAACAGCTGAAAAACTTTGAAAATTAGCCCGAATCATCGGATAAATTCACGTATGCTCTTCCTAGAACACTTGCAAAATTTTCCCAAAATTTTTTGCAGCGAATTACGTTTGCTTCTCCTGTTATTGATGTTACTACTTACTAATAAAAAATAAAGATGTAATGTAGTTGTACACCAGGCATTTCAATTAAGAAAATTCTGAAGTTCTGCTGGTGCTATAGGCTAGCGTCGAAAAAGTGATCTAGGTTAGGTTTTCTAGAAGCTAGCCTACAGCACCAGCAGAACTTCAAAATTTTCTTGTAGGAAAAAAAATATTGTGCTCTACATTAATGTTTGCTTCATCATGGTATAAATTTGCTGTATTAATTTCTTTTTAAAAAATTTTTGGAACAAGCAGAATAACAACGGGCTGTCTATTGGATCTTGGATAGAATACTGAGTCTATTGAATTTATCATTTGTCTATTAAAAGTAGATTGCCATCTGTATCATATGTTATAAAAGATTCATTTTTATTTTTGCTCGACCTCCTTTCGTCTTGCAAGCGGTATATAAAAGGAATGGTTAAAAAGTTAGTCATAATTTTGATTAACTTAGTCCAAAATAACTCCAAAAGATTTTGTTCGGCCTAACTACATATTTACCAAACTGATTTTCCATTTTAATTTGTATGTAGACGCACCTTTGTAAAAACCTTGCATAGTGATGAATATTGAATAATTAAAGTACAGCTGTAACGTAACCACAGGGATTAAAGTAGCTTCGGCCCTAATAGAGCAATATTCTTTCAAAATTCTTTTGAGCTTTCGCCGTAAATATTTAATTCTTGCGATTCAAAACATTACTATAGTATTTTCGCTAGCCCAGGGGTATTTTAATTGCTACTCGTAAGTCTCCATTTTGAAAAAAAAATTTGAGCTGTAAACTATTTTAACTCTTTATTCTCAGGTGCACAACAATAGCAACTTTTTTTTTACTTACCACCCGAACATGAGGAGGTTATCAAGTTAATGATAAAATATAAGTACACTCTACTAGACCATTGGTGTAATTGTTGAATAAACTAGGAATTCGAAAAACTAAACACAAATATTGATAAAAGTTGTCTACACGTTTGCTTAGCCATTTCTTTTTTTAAAAAGAAACGTTACAGAGCAGTAATAATTTATGGTAACATAGAACGCATCACCAAATAGAAATTGAAACGAACAGGTTGTTTCACTTGTCTTGAGGATTATTAGGGGTGTTTTAAACAAACAGGATTCTACAGCATTTGAATAAGACACTCCAGGTGAATCCGAAAACGGCGAACGGACGAAAAAGCCTGTGCTAGGTTTTAATATTTATTTTTCTGACTTTTACCATTATATACGCGCTATAATCGAATTTACTGTAAGATTTTCTTATAGCAAACATTAATTTACAAAGCTTGAATTCAATCAATTCAAATAAAGTGCTCCGTAGCAGAGGCTAGAACATATTATCATGAAACAGATCTTTATATGTTGCAATTTAAAAATTCATCTTATATATATTTATACGTCACAAAACTAATCAAGTTGAATATGACTCGTGACGATTGATAAAGACGTCGTTTTTACGACGAACTGGATCGCATTATCTGGTTTCAACCCGCACCCTGTTCACGTTGTTGCGTGCTTGGATAAGACGCTTTACGATGATTGTCTCTGCTTGGTGGCTTCGAACAAGCAGCAAATTCAGTGGACAAGAATTCGAAAAATTCGCGGGATCATTGGATCCCTGGAAACTCTTAAGAAGGTGCAGATTCCTCAGAATAAGTAGTCATTGCAATGAAAAGTGTGCAGATCGTCAAATAGTTGGGGTCTAACGCTGCCCGGTGACAGGAGGATAAATATGCAGTACAACAACAGCGATCACCATTACGGGTAAAATCATGTGGTGAAGCAGTCTGTTGTGTTTTAAGTTTTTAATTTTTGAATTGTGACATATACTCTTTCATGATAAACATTTCTTTAGCTATGTTTCAATTGTACGAGAACCATGGAGTAACTTTCAATCTTCATTCCATTTCTATCACACTTATCATGGCATGAAGCCAGGCAATGGAATACAAGCTTGTTTTATATATCCATATTTTCACATCGCTAAAGGACGTAAAATCACCTTTGAAGAATACCTTAAAGTTGTTTTTGATGAACTAAATGCTTCAATTCCATGGTTTTTCAGGTAAAGAGTTAATTTTTTGAGTGAAATATTAAAAGTGGAATCATTCAGGTAACCAGCTAAAATCAGTGAACCCCTTTGCATTTTAGCCTAGTCAACTCACTAGGGTAAGGTCATCAATTCAAAACCAATCTTTCTTAAAAAAATTTGTTGAACACGAACCCGCATGCATAGCTGTAGCCAAGAGGAGGCCAGGGGGCCCGGGACCTTTACCAATTGAAATACCACCCATGATAAAAATGATGTCAACAAGGCTTATTATTTCTTCCTTTTCATCTTCTTTTAGCATTTTAACGTACAATAGTAATAATTAACAATAATATTAATCTTACAACCAGGGGACCCGAGCCCCCTCAATTCAAATTTTTGCCAGCCAATTCAAACGAGAACTTCGAATATTTTATCCTAAAAAATAGGGGAGAAATCCTAAACAACCCGGGAGAAATTCAAGAATTTTTTCCTAAAAATTGCAATCTCAGGCCCCCATCTAATTACCTTGTTACGAACGTTTAATGCAATAACATGATGAGGAACCATTTGTAATGCCAACTTCAAATAACAATTCACCTCCACCTCGCCAGGTTTTTCGCGACAAAAAAGTTTTGAAAAAAATTAACGAGGGGAAATGCTTATTGAACAAACTATTGAATTTGAATTAGAGGCCTTGTCCTCTTGGTCGTATATGTATCCAAAAATTGGTATTTTCATGGCAAAACACAAAAATCTTCAAGGCAAATCTTGGAGAAAATTATTGTTTAGCTTACTGCTAAAGATTTTGCTAGAAACAATGTACCTTGATTGCTTACCCCACCTGGACCTAGTCACTTACCAAATTTAACTTAAAGCTGCAAGATTTTTAACGTGTTTTGGACTTGACTGGTAAGTAAAGGGAAAATTGAACAATTTAATTTAGTCAATTGGCTTTTAAATCTTAGTTATTTCAAATGGCTTTAAAACGTGCAAAATGTGATCCAAATGGCATTAAAATAACTATCTTTTCAAAAAAAATCGCCCAGCAGCTGGGAGCTTCGCTCCTGACCCCAGTCTGTGATACGTTTTAGCTAACGAATTTTATTCACCACAACTTCCAATTAAAATGTTTTCGAAAAACTTTTTAATTTTTGGCTTAAGTCCTCCCTCTTTGGCAAAATCTTAGTGACGTGCTAACATACAGGCCCAGCTTCTGATCTTCCATTCAACGGTATCTTTGTCCTATAAAAAGTCCCTCTTTTTTGAAAACTTCTGATAACATCATTGCACGTGATTTGCGGTTTGCCCTCCCTCCCCAATCAAAAATCGTTGCTACGCCAATACCAGCATGCCAAGTTTGGTGTTCTCATATCTTTTGTTTTAAGAGCGATATCCGAGAAAAATTTTTCCCCTCCCTGTAAAATGCGGTAATTAAATAGTCCGTTTAAAATAGGATTAAAGCAAAATTTTTAGGCCATATATGCATTAAATAGTTGAGTACAAATTAATGTATTTGGATCTTACAGGAGCAAAAACTACCAGGCATTTGACTTAGGTCTTAATCCACTTCTAGATGATGACACTGAGATTGATGAGGCTGTTCTCCAGCTAGGAAATGAGATCGATTTGATGTTAGTCGCTGAATATATGGACGAATCTCTTATTCTCTTAAAAGTAAATACAGCGTTTTTTCAGCAAACTTTCTGACATAAAGAAAATTTATGCACGTTTTTAAACGTGTTATTCTAATGCAAAGAAGGAGAGCATGCTATGGAACGGAATGAAAGACGATTATTCTACGTATTGGTAAATTTCTTCAATACCATATGCGTTCCGTGCCGGAATTCTTTCACTCTATTTTCCATTTCAAAGCAAACTTTTCTTCTGCGGCGTGTAGGCTACTATGTATTCGGCGTATTGCACATAAATCATTTTACCGTCAGCGTAAAACTGCGAGTACTTCTTTTTTATGGTTTTTCAATATAATGATATTTTTAAGGTTTAGATAATTTACTAATTAATCTTTTTTGGGCTACTTTAGGTTCATCGCATATCAATCAATTCAACATAAAGATAATTATTGAATCGTTTTGGAGAAATAAATACTCATATCTTGGAAGCTTGTCAAGAAGAATTGTCAGAATGGAGAGCGCAGAAAAAGAAGCGATTATTTGTAGGAAAAACCTAACCGTGATTGGTTGAAAAAAGACCAATGAGAGAGCGTCATTAGTGCACAATCTTTAACTTGTACATGAATTCTTTTTGTCAGAAGAGAGTGGGGTTAGAAGTTTTGATAAAAGTTGCTCTCGTATATGCTCTTGAAGCCACTTTTTCAAAACTTCTAACCCCACTCTCTGCCGACAAAAAGAATTCATGTACAGCTTAAAGGTTGTGCTCGAATGACGCTCTCTCATTGGTCTTTTTTCAGCCAATCACGGTTAGGCTTTTTCCTTTAATAGCCGCTTCTTTTTCTGCGCTCTTCATTCTGACAATTCTTCTTGACAAGTGTTAGACGAAACGCTTCGAAGATATGAACGTTTTAATCAAGGCAATTCTCAAGTTCTGTACCACCGATGAACTTTTCAATTAATACTCAAACAATGTTGTGGACTTGTTTTCAGAATTTGCTTTGTTTGTCTTGGTCTGATATTACATACGAACCAAGCACTAAAGACGCGCGAGTAAAGGACTATCGACGCATGAAACTTACATCAGAAAGCCCGTTAATGAAACGCTTTAATGATTTCAGCAAATTGGTATGAATTTATTGTAAATGTAATTACATTTATTTACCAAGTTGCCTTGGCTAGGTGACTGCGAATCTGACTAAATTCATTAAGTTTGTTTAAATTTGTTCTTGATTTTTTTTAATACAAAATAACAGCAGTTAATTAATGTGAGAGCATTTTTTGTTTTGTCGCTTCTTTAGTGGTTAATGTTGTTGCTGGTTTATTACGAGGGATGGAACGACTCGAGTCACCAACTGAAAGACTTAAGTCACATTCTTTAATGACTCGGACTCGATTTGTGACATTTTTGCTTTTTTTTAATAACTTGGGCTCGAGTCGCATTTATGTAAAACATTTGACTATAGACTAACATTTTGTCCCAATAACTCGAGTAATGCTTTAGAATTTAAGTATTTATAAGTACGAACAGAAGTCGGCCATACCAAATTATTTTTTAGCGCCAATACCGTTACCGGCAGTATATTTGTTTTTGGGTACCAGTATCGACTTTAAATTACTGTTTAATTTTCTATTTCAGTACTGTTGTTTCGATCAATTTTTTCAAAAGTGAAAATATTATTTGGCACCCAACGATATTCAGATGCAGAAAAAATGGTCACTCCGGTCTCTCGCAGCTGTTAAAAATCAGTTTCCCTCTGCGTATTTTCCTTTTGTAAACGTTTGTGAAGTTCGTTAAAATTAACTAGTTTTCTAAGCTCCAACTTCAGCTAATACGCGTGCAGTCATTGCAGCTTGCTTGATTTTGCAAGCCGTTACGTAATCTAACATTTAAAATTTCGTTAAAGTCGAAAAAATACTGAGTATCGCAAAAGTAACTCAGTACTTTTTGAAATGAGTACCGGTACCAAACTACTTTTGAAGTCGAAAACCAGATAACGCTAACGTAATTTGGCACTTTTTAAAATGAGAATCGGTACCGGACTACTTTTGAAGTCGAGTACCGAGTATCAGTACCAACTTCATGAAAAACCGACGCTCACCTCTGATTACAAATCAACAACAAACATGCTTCTTTTTGTGGAATACGTGTTTACAGCTGTTCTTATATGAAAATTAATTCAATGTTACATTGGTCGAGTGGTAACGCGTTCTTCAATGGAACGGGCCGAGGTCTGAGGTTCAAATTTCGAGCCGGTTAAATCTGACACAGTGTTGCCAACGGCTCGCCACCGCGGCAACATTTCTTCGAAAGAATTTTTGTCCGGGCGCAATGATACGGAGTTGGGTTCCGAAAACTCGTTACACGCTTCGTCGTAATGCAGTGCGTATAATGAAAGATTTGATTTTTGTAGTGTAATCACAGTAAGTGCAGTCTCAACCTCGGCGGTAAGTGAGATGGCATACGTAGTCAAATTTTTCAGAGATACTTTCTCATCTAGTGCTCCAAACCGTTCAAAAACTATTACAGTAGTGGAGTTAAAAAAAGCAAGTGTCTATCCAAAGTTGCCTGTTCATGAATTCAGCAGGTTGAATGTTTCAGATTACCAGCATTCAGATCAGGTGCTATTGAAATGTAAGAACATAATGAAAACGTTGATACAGTATTACTGTACAGTACCGTTAGGCCATTCTGTGCATACTATGCTATTACACGACCTCAAAAGCACTAACTCTGAAGTATTTCATCTCAATGATACTGTTGATAAGTTGTCAGAAATATTAGGGAGAGTGGTTTATTTAAGCTTATTGCTTCAAGCATGTTTATCAATTTTACACTGTATTGTTTCCATCACTTTTTTTGTTTCTTTTTTGATGCTAAATTCGTTCTAAGCATTTCCAGGTAGCTTTGCTCAGAATTGTAAACGGGCCGACTAGTTCAGGCCCGATCCCAGCCTGAACCCGACCCGAGAAGCCCGGCCCGACTTACAACTCCGGATTTGCTGCATAAGTTAATAATTACCGTAGGTAAATCAAATTATATTAAATATTGTATTATACTCGCTGTATATTAGGCGGAAGCATGTAACGAGTATGCGGAGCTCATCTACGCATCATTGGGCCCGGCATCACAGTTTCTTTCGAACAAATGTCACAGCGGTGGTGAGCCGTTGGCAACACGTCTGATGTGTCTGATTTGACCGCCCGAGCTTTAAACCTCAGACCTCACACACCAGAGACGAACGCGTTACCGCTCGCTCGACTTAGAATGAGGGGAATTTACAATTTAAGTGGCATTCCATTTCCGATAAAAATGGCACCAGTGCAGAAAAGAGCTTCTCACTTTGTCCAATGACGTCAATCAACAAATGTTATAAAGTTCCTGCAGATATCATTCGGCTAAATCTGTAAAATATTACTCGACATAATTTAGCTGTCACCCTTTTTATTTTGCCAAGGCAAAATGCAAAATAATCAGATACAAAGGGTGACAGCTAAATTATGTAGAGTAATATTTTGCAGATTTAGCCGATTGATATTTGCAGGAGCTTTATAACATCTGTTGATTGACGGTATTGGACAAAGTGAGAATCTCTTTTCTCCACCGGTGCCATTTTTATTGGGACTGCGATGCCACATAAATTGTAAGATTCCCTCATTCCAAACCTTTCGTCGGCAGAGGTTATTTTTCCCCCGTCGTGCTGGCTGTGCCCTCTCAGGTCTTCACAGCAATAATGAACACAGCTTCTTGTTATGTATGTAATCATTAGCAAGAGAGTCAGGGCGGAGACTTTTTCTTGCAGTGCATGTTATCTGTTAGGATGCAGAAACTTTTTGAAAACGGGCCGTATTGGCTTAATTTTGCCGAACAACGGCCGCTGCATATGCTTCTTTGTCAGAATTTTAGGTGAAAATCAAGCAAAATACCTTCGCCGCAATATTATGTGAACTTTTCCGGAATTTTTAAATTGTAATGCTTTCGTTTCTTGCAAAATTTGACCTAGATTATCTCGAATCCACGTTGTTCAAAATCAACTTATATTGCTCAGACCACTCGCGGGCCGCTCAAAATTGTTTCACGGGCCGAACTTTGGACACCTTTGCTTTGGAGGTTGGAAACCGACACATCCGCAAAATAACAATAGTTTTTGTATTTTACCAAAAATTTATTTTCTGCTTTTGTCAAATCATAATTTTGAAGGTTAAAGAAGTCATCTATTCTTAGCTTTCCTCCTACCTTCACACAAAACACGGCTGCTGACTCACTTACAATATAGTAAACGTTTCTCGCCTAAGGTTTGAAATTACGGTACTCAAATCACTAAGATTAAATTAGACAGACATCTGGTGTGTTTAGCAAGACTAGGTAATATCATGTGTCAGGACGTTAAAAACATTAGGATGAACGTTAACTTTCTCGTAGTATCAAAACATGCAAAAATGGATAAGGTTTTTGGATTTTTTTTTTTTTTTCGTTAGTAATGATGCGTGTGTTCCTTTTTTCATGCTTTATTTTTGCTTATGAATGACTCGAGATTCCAGTTTTATTGAAAAGACTCGATTTGAGTTTGTATACCCAAGTGACTCGACTTGAGTCACTAATGAAGAAACTTGTTTTAACCCTAATTATTACAGGCTGTACATTGTCGTTCTTGTTGTTGCTATTGCTAAGCATGAATTATGTAATGCAATGTAGATTCGTTTTGTTTTCACTACGAAGGTATCTTTATAAGCGACAAAGATACTTTAAACATCTTGAATCGTTGGATCTAAGATAAAAGCATATTAGAAGCAAATGGCACCTATTCAATTATGCTTATTAGTTCGATACTAAAAAGCATTTTTGTTTTATTGTCATATGTTCTCGAAATCTTACAAGCAGACTGCGAATTATTATTATCATTTAATGTTGTTCATTGCAGGATATACGGCTATACGAATATTTCAACAAAACGTTATGGCTCAAAATCGAAGCATACGGAAAAGAAAATATGAAAAAGGATTTAGAAAAGCTAAGATCACTCCGAAAAAACAAAAAGCCTCAAGCAGCAATACAGTTTGGTGTTCCTAAACAAAATCCAAATAAGAATAAAAAGACTGGAATTGAATTCTACCAAAAAAGCCTAACACTTTTGGATCCTGAGTCTATATTTGAACGCACTAGCAATTTTCTCCAAAAAAAATGTGAATGGTTCTATATGTCAGAAGAAAAACCAACTCTATTGGCAAACCAGTACATGCAAAATTATGGTGGCTGTCCCTTCACAGGATTAGGCCTATAGCCAGTAATATTTTTATTTGCAGTGATGAAAAGCTGGAAAAAAATATTGTACTTATTGCGGAGCTTTTAAGTGGTGGCTATTTTTAACTAGGTAATTTATTACTTAATTAATTTTCATTGGCAAAGTACATTTAAGCGATAGACAGTATCCAGAGTCTTATAAGCTTAATCAAACCTTTGATTAATAGCCTGAGACATACTGTTTCGGAATCGACATTCATCTTTTGTTTCTCGTCAGTATAACTACGACTGCAGGTAAGAATGTGAGCGTAGAAAGGCAAGGAATCGCTAATTAACCAGATTATGACACAATTTTTTCCCCAAAAATATTAAGTAATCACAATATTACAAGAGATAATTTTAATAGTTCAATTCAAAATAATTCCGAATAGCATGCCTTAGACACCTGCTTCGCCCAATCTCAGGGCTCATCAGTAAGACTAGCAAGGCCAAAAGTACAAATATCACTAGTGACAAAAATTTTCAAAACATACATCTTTACCAATTTATCAATCAATGAATAAATCTTTACCGATTACGTTTATAATACATAAACCTTTACCCATCAATCAGTCAATTTCAGCCAAAATAAGTAAATCTTAACTGAAAAATCTTTATCCAATGAAACCAAAGCTATTACTTAAATCTTATATTTTCTTTATTATTAATTTTCTTAGTACATTGTTCTAAATAAATTCTCATTGTTGAGTCGCTGTACAATGTACATTCTACTATGCGAGTCACTGGATCTAGTTTAGAGCCCCCCTCTAGCCATTTTAGGCGAGCTACGAGGAGAGCAGTGGGTATTAATAGCGTTTCATTTCTAAAGATTGTTAGCCTTGTTTAGCTTCAGTCTGAATTTTGGCACTAATTTTGGGCCTTTAAGCCTATTGGAGACGTAGCCATTTAAGGCGAGCTATGAGGAGAGTAGAGAGTTAGCTAGTCTATCGTTCTTCTGAGAGATGTAAGGTGAGATTTGTAATTTAGTCGGGACAGATTTGATTTGTAGCAATAGTTTCATTCGGTAAAGATTTAATTAATAGCTTTAATTTTATTGGCTACAGATTTTTCAGTAAATCTTCGGTAAAAAGAGCTTGATTTAATTAGCCATATTGCAGCAACCGACAAAATTTTTAAAACAGATATCATTGTTTATTACACGCTAAACGTTTTCGACCATTCTTCTGGTCCTCTTCAGAGCAAAATAATCACATCCTATCAGTTTAAAGACAAACTAGCAAATGAGCAACTTTTAAAATAGCAATTATATAGTTTACCTCAACGCAACAAGTACGCAATTTTAACGTAACAATTGTACAAGTTATGCAATGACCTGAAGATAGTATCTCATATACATTCAGAGAGAAAAAAAAGAAAAAAGCACTCACAAACACAAAAACATAATAGTACATGCTAACCTAATAAACATTTAGTAATAAAGATGAACCATTAGCGTAGAGCTGTCTATTGAGTTGTGGGTTGTGTTTTTTTATGAGCAAAGCTTCTTGTATCTTTGTGGCATATTTTGAATTACAAATGCGTAAAACTTTAAAACCATTGAAATCTGTATTATTTAGCTTGCAGTTTTGGCGTATTTCAAAGTGATCACGAATTGCTGATTTAGTGGTTTTGTGTTGCAGATGTTCCTGAATCCTAGTGCCAATATGTCGCGTAGTCATACCGATGTATGAAATATTCGCATCACGCGAGCAAGAAAATTTGTACACGACATTAGACAATAAAGGAAACGGAGTAGAACACTTAAGCTGAAAATACGATCCAGTTTTAAAACATGTATAATAAACATTGATATCAACATTAAATTTCGTTTTAACTAGAGCAGCTAGTCTTTTCGCAAACACTCGTGATGTTTTTCCAAATAATGGGATTCCAATAGAGAAAAGAAAATCGGGTTCATATTTATCCGAAGGGTTGTTTTGTCGTTTTTCAAACTTTTTTATGGTGTTATTTATAAACCAATCAGGATATCCGTTGTTGCGAAAAATATGGCGTAAACGCTTTAATTCTTGCACATATAATTCGGTACTCGAGGATATTTTCTTAGCGCGATGCAACAAGCTCATGATTAAGCCAGATTTCCAAGTATTCGGACACAAAGCATTAAAATTAAGCAGCAATCCAGTATTAGTGGGTTTTCGCCAAACGCAAGTGTCATACTAACGTAAGTGTCATACTAACCAGTCCCTCCATCGAACTCTGCGATCATTAGCTAGGAATGCGGATATCAAACTAAGCAAGTTTGACAAAGGAAAAGGTTTTGCAATTTTGGAAGCTGAGGATTATTTTTTAAAACTTGACAGAATAAAAGAAGACGGATCAAAATTTATTGAAGTTAAATTACAAGATGATGCAATTCATCCAATTTTACAAAAAAAAATTCAATAGCATACTACGTCAAGAGATATCTGAGGAAGGTTGATGGTTACACTATCCTAATCCCATCTGGGAGTAAGCCTGGTAAACTATATGGTTTGGCTAAAGTGCATAAAGACAAACACTCCTCTTCGACCGGTTGTATCTATGGTTGGAACCCCTGAATACAAGTAAGCTAAATATCTGGATAATTTAATAAACCGCACATTCCGGACATTTATTTGTTAAAATACACTGACGATTTCATTGAGCGTTTGAAACAGTTTCCATGTAATAATTCGTATCGCATAGTGAGTTTTGATGTTGTATCGTTATTTACAAACGTTCCACTTTCTGAAACAATTGAGCTTATAATTAATCGTTTGTATGCAGATGGCAATCCGTATGCTATTCCGTTTGACAAAGATGTTTTTCGCAAATTAATGTTCAATGGCAACTCAAGGCTTATTCATGTACAAGGACAAATTG